>JBCAUA010458973.1:5603-17469 GCA_038406235.1 Peronia verruculata | reverse complement strand
GGGACCGTTGAGTCACTGAAAAAATGCGGGTTTTCGATCTTCGTGTTCTGTCATCCCCCGATGCAGAACCCGCGTTTGAGCCACTGCTTCCCCCTGCACTAAAATGGTTCGAACATCGTGATACATAATCATATTGTTCTTGATTAGTGGTTACATAAACCCACAAACATCATCATATTAAATATTAAGCATCCATACTGCATCATATCAAGCCATGAACATAGGCATGGACAAGACATGTGATAACTCATTCTCTTTGACAGGACTTACGTAGATGATCAACATAAATAATCACAATAATCATAAAACAAACATTTTCTCTAAGGAAAGCAACTCTTGACTGTCAAGGGAAACAATTCTTGTTCAAGGGAAATAAGCAGGTCCCACAGCACAATGTTTTGCCGTATTGTATTAGCATATTGTTATCTGTGTTTTGGAAACAGAGACATTGTGTGTGTGTGTGTGTGTATGTGTGTGTATGTGTGTGTGTGTGTGTGTGTGTGTGTTCGTGTACACCTATCACTGTGAGACACTGGCCGCCAAAGGGCAATAACACAGAGATCCCTTATTTCATGCATTCTCTCCCCGTCCTCCTCTTCCCATCTCATTGGCTGTCCTCGAGCAAAATCAGGACAAAGCTAAACAAGCTCCGAGTCCTGGAGACAGGTGATCATGTGGTCATGGTTACTATATCAGATAGAGATCATTCCCAGTCCTCGAATGGCCAGTATGTATTTGTTTGTTTGTTTGTTTGTTTGTTTGTGTTGGAGTTCAAAAGCCCATCCGCCACGATCACGGCTATATTGTGTCAAACACGGTGAGATAGGTTTACACGTCAAGAAGAGGAGAGGAATGAGAGTAGGACAGAAGACAGGAGCAAGGAGAGAGAGAAGAGATGTCACTCCTGGAACATCAAAGCTGGCATTCCATGGGAGATATCCCACAGATGGTGGGCTTTCACCGCCTGCAGCTGTGAGCAAAGAGCCTACTTATATACCCTGGGCACCCTCGGGGGGGGAGGGGGGGGAGGGGGAGGTGTCAGGTGTAGTCTGCCTTAGTCAGAGGTCAAGTAAACAGCCAAGCCATTCACTCTGTCCCGAGTGTTCCTGAGTTCCTTATGGTCCGAGGTGGTCAGCACCTGCCTGTAACCTGACCACGGCGGAGAGTGACCACCATTAAGTTGTCCAAGTGTTGCCTTCGAACTTGTGACTGTTCTCAAAGATTTCACGTGACATTTCTCAAAGCGATCATGTGTCAACAGCCAGAACAGAGCAAGCAGCAAAGGTCGACAACTCTGGTCAGTTTGACCGGCTGGCACTGCCAGGCTTGTCATTGGCCCAGTATGTGCGCATCTTGTCAAGCCTGTAGATGCAATAACTGCCAACATTGCACGTGACTGCCACATCTGGAATGTAGGTTATATCAGTGCTTCTTTGTACAGTTGTTTCAGATTTGTGTTCAGAGATTCTGTTGTGTACACATTTGATTTTCGCCTTTCATAGTCCACTTACAGGGGTTGTGCAATATCATTTTGTTTTGTCAAGTTTCTTTTTGTTTTTGCCTCGGATGAAGTGTTGCAGATATTGTAAATGCACTGATATATCAATTAGAAGCCGATGGCCTCTTAAATTTGAGATTTTAACAATTAAAGAGACAGGATGTTCGAACCGTTGGGTTTTCCGTAACTGACCGCAAACCGGGCATGACGTCATCTTTTTCCGGAAGGCACACTAACGGGATGCTCGAGTGGGCCTTTTCAGTATGTAAACAATGGAGTATTGTGTGGCTAAGAACTGTCGGTCGCAGGATAGTCGGACGTTTTTAGGGGCTCTCCGTTGTGCTGTGATATTTCTCACTATATCACTTGAACTTGAGGTTTATCTGCCCCAGTTTGAATTAATCGCCACTATAAGTATGCGCTGCTCAAGAGACACTCCCTCAAATGGTAAAGGAAAGTTTACCTAATATAACAGTGAGAAATTCTACGCCCAAAGATGAAATCCTCTTGAACAGAAGAGGAGAACAGAAAACAAGAGCCACATGGCCTACTCAAGTCCTCTAAAGTGCTCCGAAACTACAGTCAAAAGAAACGATGATCAACAGAAGAATATCATATAGATTTAGTCTCTTTGTTTACTCCATATTGGATATACGCAGCCTCGTAGTACAGAGACAGATGGGAACATATGGCGTAGAGAGCCGGCGATAAGAAACGCAGAACGGCAAGCCGTCTTATTTTACAAAATTAACACATAACGGTGATATTTTCGCAAAAATAACACCGCTAACATGTTTTTGTCTACCAGAAGTTTATTATTTTACAACAAATAGCATAGGCTGTCCGTGACGTTTCACTACTCCTTTAAAGTCTGCTCGCTTAAAGTAAACTTTTGCTTGTGGTCACATTCTCGGCAGTCCTAACAGTTTTCTTCATATCTTTATTTTGTTAATGTCAATCTTGTTTGCATTCAACCTTTTGTTTGTTTTGTTTTTTTTAGTGGTCCCGAGGGATTGATGTATTTGTGAATGGGGCGTGGTTGATATGTTTCATTTTATATCTCTTCCGTCCGCCCCACCCATAGCGTGACTTATGCGATACTGGAACCATTCACTGATGAGGTCGACAATTAACCTCCATCATGGAACTCTTGTCCTCCACTCAGCGCTGTTCTCTATGATTCTTCCAAACTCACACATGTCTGCTCTTTAAATTAATGTCGCATCTCTATCTTCTTATTTTGATTAATTTAGATCTATTTGCCATTATTGAATTTTGTTCACATTTTGTTTTAATTCTTTCCAACTAACGCCAATCGATGGTTCCTTGAGAAAAAATTTTGAACTGGATTTTGAAAGAAGATGTGAAAGTCTGCAGGGAAATGATTGGACTACACACAGGCACAGTGCCCCCCACCGTCCCCCCACACCCCTCTCTCTCTCTCTCTCTCTCTTCCTCCTCCTCCTTCTCACTGTCTGCCCCATTATCCTTACGTTACGTTCTCGTATCGTCTTTCAGCCGTCTGAGGAAGGTATATCGGCCTATTATCCTGACATTTATCCATTTGCAAAGACATGTACCGTTCATAAATAACCACTCACCCACTCACATTCTCCGCAGCCGTCGGGGTTTATAGCAGTGATATATTGTAATGCTACCGGACTGGAGTGCGAGGGGCAGGACGAGCGAGGGCCAACTGGCGCGGTGGTGAAGGCGATAGCGGCGTCTGCCCTCATCCAGTGGGAACTGAGATCTTGAAGCAGCAGACGACAGTCACCGTCACTGGCAGGCAGGAGCTGGCTACTGCAGACGATAAGGAGATACTTACTACCGCGCTACTGAGGTGATACATACAACTGTGAATTTAAATATCAGAATCATAATCTTTTGAACAAAAAAAAAAAAGCGGATACCCGCGGTGGGAGAGCGGTGATAGCCAGTGTGCGTAAGGCCGGGAATTTTACCTGTGAACTATTCCATAAAGGCTGATAGCAGGGCAAAGGTGTATCGCTATGGACATAAAGCAACCATTGTTAGCGGGTTTGTGCGTAAATTATGGCCTACTTTTGTCATTTTTTTTTTCCTGTGTAAGTGTAGCTGTTTTTGATTGAAAAAAAAAAAGTCGGTCGTATTATGAAGCGGTCACTTTTTAATTCATAACTTTTGACTATGTTCAGCAGGCTCATGTATAATACGTTAGATTGGCTGGAGCTTTTTAGTTGATAAGGGGCGAGATAGCCGGGCAACGCTGAGCAACTTCTTACCGAGTCTAGTTGATAATTATTATTGTGGTAGATCTAGATCTAGTACATTGTGGCATCAAACTATCGCTGGCAGTGATGTGAATGTTTGCCCGCCTGTCGCGGCATCCCTGTGATAGCAGCGCTCCCCCCGAGTGTGGTGGGCCGCAGGATACAGGTCGCCGTCTACTGCATCCATCTATCGTGGCGTTGAGCGCAGACAGGCCCGAGTAGCCGTGAGGTGCAGGCAATGGTGTTTTCTTGTTGGTGTTTTCCCAAACTTGCACTTGTTTTCTTAACTTGTGTTTATCTGCGGGAGGAAGAGGAAGGGGGAAAGTTTATCACCGGCACTCAGTTCTTTTCCGCCCTCGGCACCACCTCCATCAGCTCTTCTACTTTGCTCAGCTTTTCCCTGTTTTGAGGGCCAGCAGAACACGTGTGCTGGCTGTTTATACACGATCGCGTGTAATTTTTCAAGGTGGAAAGTTGGCCGAGGCCGCGGAGAGACGTTCGACTGTTGAAGAAAGGCTTTGCGTGTGTCGGGCGGGGAGGCGGGAGGCTGTTGCCGTAGAAAAGGGCCGTTAGACCGCGGGTCGGCGAAGGTCGATATGTGAAGTGGTTGATCCAATTTACAGCGTTACCGTTTGTGTTTGCATCGCGACCTCACCGCTGCTACTCGTGCTGCTCGTGTATGTGTGCATGTGTGTGTGCTACCGTGTGTACATTCTCCTGTTTTCTCCGTTGACTACAGATAGATCTATCCACAAGTTTGTCAGCCTGAGACACCGCATGGATAGACAGAAGGATGCAGGAAGAAGGCATTACGTGAGGATTTTCTGTGTCATTCTGTCTGTGTGTTGATCACGGATAGGCCTGGGACCTTTTTCTCTCACCCAAGTCGGATTTAGTTACCTTGGTACACACACGTCAGGAGCTGCAGGTAGGAGTGAGGCTCAGGCTGAGTGAACAAGGGCGGGGGGGGGGGGTGTGAAGTTGACAGTATGACTATGAGTTAAGTGACAGCAGAAAGGAAGGATGGACTAAATGTTGATGAGATCAGGAATGAACGATAGAACTGATGGCAGAAGGAATGAAAGATGAATGGGTGAGATGATGAATGATTGAGAGAGTGGACGACAGCGTGAATGAACGATGAAATAAATGACTGGGTGAATGGGTGAATGAGGAAGGCTTGACGGCTTGAGTTGTCACACAGCAGTCAGTGTGAATGAAAGACTTGGTTGTGTTTTCAGATATCTATAGACAATCTACCCAGTAAATTTAACCAGTGAGTGCAGGAACAGATGGATCGGTGAATAGGAGAAGAAAAGAAGGGGCGGACAAAGGAAGGAGCGAATGACAATGAATGAATGAATGAATGAATGATGGTAAATATGAGGGAGAGAGAGAGAAAACAAAAACAAGTCGAGGTAGATCTAGATATCTAAGTGTGTGGAGATTGTGGTGGTGGTGGGGAGGGGGGGGGAGTTGATGTCGACACTGGCTGATCTATCACCACTACCCGGCTCCTCCACTGTCTGTATAATATTACAGGTGTGTTTGAACACATTTCATGATTCAGCCTGACGTTACCATAGGGAAATCCATCGTGCCGTATCCCAAATGTGTGTGTGTGTAGATCTAGATGTCAAAGTGTGTATGTGTGTTTGCTTATGGGTGTGTATGCAACTGTTGACTCCTCTCCCACCATCAACCTTGCCCTGTAACAACAAACCTCCTATGTTACCCCCAACTACATCTCTCCTCCCCGCCCCCCCCACACCCACTCACCTGAGACTGTTATGCACATGAGAACACCTGGGGGGACGTCGCTCATGGACAGTATAGATGCACTCACGCACAGACTGATAAACACAATTAAAGTGCTAGATCTAGATCTATACCTCCAAGAGATTTCCCTACTTCTTCCTCTGTTTTCGTGGTTGTCTCTCTCTTCATGTTCCTCTCTTTCTTCCTCTCTCTCTCTTTCTCTCTTTCTTTTCCATTTTTCTCTTTCTTTCTCTCACACTCCCTTTCATTCCCACCCTCTTTCCTCTCTCTTTCTCTTCTTGATTTGATGTCTGATATTTTCTCCTGGCACACTGGTAACATTAAGACAACAGTTTCCAGATTTAGGACACTGGAGGGTTTCCAGGCAAGGAGGGGGGGGTGGGCAGGCCAGGTAACAAAACCATCACTCACATAGTCAAACCATTGACCACATAGTCAAACCATTGATCACATAGTCAAACCATTGATCAGGTAACTAAACCATTGACCACATAATTAAACCATTGAGCAGGTAACTAAACCATTGACCAGATAGTCAAACCATTGACTTTCCAGTAGTATCTCTTTGATAGTCAAACCATTATCAGGTTACTAAACCATTGACCACATAGTCAAACCATTGATCAGCTAACCAAACCATTGACCAGATAGTCAAACCATTGACCAGATAATTAAACCATTGACCAGATAGTCAAACCGTTGACCAGATAGTCAAACCATTAACCAGGTAACTAAACCATTGACCAGATAATCAAACCATTGACCAGATAGTCAAACCATTGACTAGGTAACTAAACCATTGACCAGATAGTCAATCCATTGACCAGATAGTCAATCCATTGACCAGATAGTCAAACCATTGATCAGGTAAAGCCAAACCATTGACCAGATAGTTAAACCATTGATCAGATAACTAAACCATTGACCAGATAGTCAAACCATTAACCAAACAACTAAACCATTGACCAGATAGTCAAACCATTGACTAGGTAACTAAACCATTGATCAGATTGTCAAACCATTGATCAGGTAAAGCCAAACCATTGATCAGGTATTCAAACCACTGACCAGGTAATCAAAGTATTGACCTGATAATTGAACTGTTGATCAGGTAGTCAAACCGTTGACCAGAAAGTCAAATCATTGACCAGGTAACCAAATCATTGACCAGGTAGTCAAACCACTGACCAGGTAACCAAACCATTGACCAGATTTCCAAACCATTGACCAGATTTCCAAGCCATTGACCAGGTACATGTAGTCGAACCATAGACCAGTCATCAAACCATTGATCATGTAGTCAAACCATTGACCAGGTAATCAACTTATTGACCAGGGAATCAAACCATTGACCAATGCCACAGTGCGAACAGTCCAAGCAGCGTCCAGAACATATCCTTTGTCGTGCCTCCTGTAGGTTATGTGTGTTATGTGTGGGATGGGGATGGAGTAGTCAGTCTGTGGGAACTAGATGGACATGATGACCATAGAGCACCTTTAGTCCCCTGGATGGCTTTTTTGTTTGTTGAGTTTTATTGGGGGCGGCTGTGGCCATTTGGTTTGACCACTGCTCCGTAGTGACTAAATCACGTTTGTTTGTTTGTGTTAGGGTTTAACGGCACATTGGCACGATCACGGCTATAGTGTGTCCAACACGGTAGGATACGTCTACACGTCAGGAAAAAGAAAGGAAAGAGTGCGGGACAGAAGACAGGAGCAAGGAGAGAGAGAGAGAAGAGATGTCACCCCTGGAATGTCGAGGATGGCACTCCATAGGAGACACCTCACCGATGGCGTCCTGGGTTGCGGGTTTGACCAGCCATTTGGGGGGTGCGGAGGACACGAAGATTGAAACCAGTGAAACCTTCATTTTGTCCTTGAATGACTCAATGGTCCCCTGGCTTTTGGGGTATGGAAGCCTGGCGTCTAGCCTTCTCGGATAGGGCGACTATATTTTGTAGCTTCCGTGTGTATATTTTGCACATTAAAGAATCCTTGGCCATGAAGATTAGGTGGAGTGCGGCTTTCCGGGCAAAATTTCCAAATTCAAACTTTCTACACACAAACATTCTCACCAACAAACTAGGCAACTACTTAAAGCCGAGATAATCCTACTTTCTAAGAATTGAACTGAAAGGCTTGGGGGGGGGGGGTGGGGGGTGTCATTCTCTAAGACCAAAGCCACACTGACGGATGTGCCATATCAAATAGCTCGTATCGGTATGTCAGCGATAGGACCTGGCTCGTTGTTGAGCAAGAATACTATGTCTTGTACGCATACGTGTCAAATCTGTCCTAGGCACTGTCCAGTGCTGTCCTAGCTCTGTCCTGGCCACTGTCCTAGCACTGTCCTGGCCACTGTCCTAGCTCTGTCCTAGCCCTGTCCAGTATTGTCCTAATCACTGTCCCATACTGGTATTCAATGTCCAGCAACCAATCCGGAAAGTCCCAGAAAATCTCTCGTCAGCCCACGGACAGTTAGTGTGTCCCTGCACTGCGGATTTCTCGCTGGTCACACTCATGGTCTCCGTGCTCTTCATGGAAAACAAAAACAACAACAACAACAACAACATGATAGCTGGTCCTGAGATTGGGACACCATGAGTCAATGCCACAAGTCCAGTTAGACCCTGACATTACAGGCACAGGCACAGATACTGGATTATTAATTTCTTGTCTCACAATCCTGAGACCTTTCACTCCTGTGGGTGGCCGGGGTATATAAGTATTTTCTCTGCTCCCACCTGCAGGCGGTATAAGCCCGCCGTCGGTGAGATGTCTCCCATGGAATACCATCCTCGACATTCCAGTGATATCTCTTCTCTCTCTCTCCTTGCTCCTGTCTTCTGTCCCGCTCTCTTTTCTCTCTTCTTCTTGACGAGCCGTGATCGCGGTGATGTGTCGTTAAACCCAAACACATACAAACAAACCAGAGACCGTTGAGATAACCACCGGCGGGAGATGAAAAGACGAAACAGAATGTCTATGACACCGTGGCAGTTGTAGCCCCGACACCTGCTCAAACTGATTTCAAGAAGCAACGTTCAAACTTATCGGTCACATTATTCACCCCACACCACGGTCCTGTGTATGAAAGCCTGAGCGGCGGGCACAGATAGGGAGAGCTGGTGTGTTGAGGTCAGTGGGTCACAGAAAACTGGACATATGGTGGACACAGAGAGGCGTGGAGGTAGCAGTTCTGACTACCTGGGCAGAGGTGAGATGATGGCTGACCCTCCCAGAGCCCAGGGGCTTTGACCGTTGTGACCTGCATGACAAAATGTCCGTAAAATATCCGCCGATATCTTTATGGGACTGAGAATGTACAATTTTTCCTGTATCAGCTTCACCGTGCTGTTTGGAACAGTTTGACCCCGCCCTAGGCGTCCTTATAACAGGCCGGACACCCGGTAGTCATTGAAGGCCGACTGTTTACGTCACCAGATTTGAAACGTCATCGCGCCAAAACCAGTAACAAGAGGCCAAATTGTCGACTTTTAAAGATTTCAGTCATATAAATCGTAATGGCAAAAATGAGACAGGAATTAATCAGTCAAAAATCAGTGTCAGAAAAACTTTCATCAACTTCCTGTCACCTGTCACCTGTCCCTTGACGACAAGCATCGTTGGGGCACCCGTGAAGACCTTGCCACCACCTTTCTCCATTTGTCTCTGTCCTCCGCCGCTCTCTGGGACTCTGCCAGGCCCATTCCGTCCACTCCTGGATGTCATCCTCCCATCTTTTTCTCTGCCTTCCCCTTCTTCGGCTCCCATTTACAGTACCTTGCAGGATGGTCTTAGCAAGGCCCGTTGTGCGATGTACGTGTCCGTACCACTTCAGTTTACGTTTTCTGACCACTGTTAAGAGATCATCATGCGGCCCAATAGCATTGGTGATCTTTCTACGGACTTCGTCGTTTGTTACATGGTCGGTGTAGTGGATGTCAAGGATCTTCCGGTAACATCTCATTTCTGTTGTCTGGATTCTTCTCTGGAACACTGAGAGGGCAAGAGAGCGCATGAGGCGGATTTTTGAGCCTAGTTTGATGTTCTTGTCTCTCCAAATGGACTGGAGTTTTGCAAGCACTGATGTTGTTTGTGCTATCCTTGCCAGCATCTCTGGTTTTGAGCCTTCATCCGAGTTTTTGTATATGATGGCAAAGAAGTTACAGCTGATAAACTAACAGTATCCAATTTGCCATTATCTGTAACCAGCAAAGATCTGTTAAACACAATTGCCGTTATAGTGCTTGGTCCGCTCAATCAGGTGAGCCTGGACTGTGCGAGAGACCAATCTGGCTTTCTTACTCGCTTCCTGAAAGGGAACCATATCCTCTTCATTTGGAGGGCATTTTTGCATCTGGCCAACTCTGTCAAAATCCAAGATAAGTTCACTGCTTAAGTATGAGGTGAGAAAGAAGAGAGGTGGAACAGCAACCTGAGCCCCACCCTACAGAGACGCCCTCGCTCGACATCATTACTTTGGGTGATCTTTTCAGCACAGCCTCTGACTTAGTAGAATGGATAGGGGAGGTGACAAGAAGGGGTAACAACACACCAGAGGGCTCAGAGCAGTTGCAAGGTTATATAAGAGGTGTGTGCACAGACGGAGGGAGCCCTTACAGCCCCACCCTGCCACTGTTGACAAACAGCGTGAACAACAGATCACTAATAACAGGAAGCAAAACAGGCCAAGAGGAGAGGCGGTACCACACGAGCTGAAGGTTGTGGCAGATCTCATACCAAAAGTACTTCATTATGAGAGCGTAGAGACTGTGGAATTAGCATACTCTCTCCACATTGGGGACAAATCGCCGTGTTCCCTGAGAACCAGAAAAATAGGCCTGGATTACTATTCACAATTGCCAAGCAAAAACTTTCTTCAGACTCTGAAAGTGATTGAGAGCTAACTGAAACAGGCAGTGACGTGACACTGCCCTGGGACCACTATAAGCGGATTTCCCGTGCTGCATGGTCAAATCCCTTGAGTGCAGCAAAAGAAACATAGGGAAACAAAGAACATTTTATAAACTTATTACATGTATAGGTGAAAAATTGGATATAATGTGTCCACAAGAAATATACATTACTAAAGATGACCAGGAAGAATTGACAGATCACTGTAACTGTGGTAAAGGTTTGATTGCACTTCTCTGACAAAATATACATAACAAGAACAAAATATATGAAGAGGAAAGGCTTCTTGTTGTATTAGCCACCACAGGTAAAAAACCACACTTGATTATAAATATATATGCACCAACCGAAAACAAATGGTCGCAAATTAAATTTTTAAACATTTTGACCATATTTTAGATCAACATATGTATCAGCTTTTTGCCAGGCTGCGGAGTGCAGTAACATGGATATTATTGCCGGAGAACAAAATAACAAGGAAACTGTCATGGCCTAAATGACTTTATCAGAAGAAATGATCTTATAGATGCATGGATAGTATTTAATCCCTCCAGTCAAGAATTTACTTGGAAATGGGACAAAAACCATTTGCAGCGCAGAGATTAGATTATATCATCGTCGATTCTAGAATTATATCTAAAGAAATGGGTGCAGAAATCATATCATTTCCCATGGCTGGTCATAGATTAATCACATTTACCTGGGAGACAACATCATTCCAAGATGATCCACAATTTGTGATGACGTAACATTTGTAGAAAATATCAGAGAATACATCACAAGAGTTTTGGAATCAAGAGAACTTCTCACGTTGAATCCTCAGGATAAATGGGGAAACAATCAAGGTGGAAATGAAAGAAAACACAACATATTACAGCAAAATCAAGGCAGGTGAAAAATATTGTGAGAAAGCCCACATTGAAAGAATACTGAATACACTGAAAGAAGACTGCTGATTGCAATAAACAAGGAGGAGGGAGATAGGATCTCGGATTGAACCAGATCGTCAGGACTGACTAGTTATCCTCATTGGATCCGAGGTGTCGTTGAATGCGAGGAGAGCATATGTGTCACTAACGTGCTGGATACAATGTTGTTTTCGTGACATATCTGCGCTGTTCTCTTCTTTCTCAACTGTTTCAATTATTTTAAGCTTTGCTTCAAATGATAGACATTTTCGCTTGCTTGACTGAGGAGACTGCATGATGAAAAGGCGAGATGTGGAATAAAAAACAATACAATGAACAACTGTTGACTTGAAGCAGTGATGGACAAGAGGCAAAAGAATCACACACTTGACTTAGTGTGTAGTTAATGATGACGAAAGACCTACTGGACTGAGCCGTTATTGAGTGTGTGTGTGTACGCGGGGGGGGGGGGGGGGGGGGGGGTGCCTCCCTCTTTTTTCCCCCCCCCCCCA
>JBCAUA010458862.1:0-17470 GCA_038406235.1 Peronia verruculata | reverse complement strand
CAGTGAGTAGATGTCATACCTAAACATACGCTCAAGGCCAGGCTCAAAACAGCACACATGCATACTGGAACATTCGCCGTTGTACTATAACCAGCTATATAACTATACACACAACCTCTCGCGTGTGTACTACATAACATGATTCGTTACAGTATGTATGTATGTATGTATGTCACAGACGGCCGGATGGATGGATGGATGGATGGATGGATGTGGTTTAGGCTTACTGAATGGATGGATGGATGGATGGATGGATGGATGGATGGATAGTAAATATCAAGCACTTTCCTTTAAAATCATGTGTAATAGTTTTCATGATTTTCTTTCCTCCCCTCTCCTTTTCTTCTTCTTTCTTTTTTTTTTCATTTTTATTTATTTATTTATTTCATTTTTCCACATTTGGGATAGAATTTCAACAAGGAGAGCTCTTGGTTTCTATTGTCGAAAAAAAAAAAGAAAAAGAAACAGAAAGAAACAAAAACCAAAAATGTATTATTTTTAAACCAAAAACTGTATCTATTTTCTATTTTTTTTAATGAATATAAGTTATGTTCACTTTAAAGGAAGAGTCATAAGAAATTCACTCTCAGATCACTCTTCTATTCTATTGTGCAGTCTATACTGACTATCTCTGTGGGAAGCCGTTGAAAGGCTACTCGGTGAAAATATTAAACGAGGAACAACAAGAATGTCAGCCTGGAGAAACGGGTATCTTATACATTAAAGGTGAGGCGAAACTGTTCATTTTCACAACTATGTGAATAGTGTTGAATTGGCTGTTCACTCTGCAAATTTATTTATTTATTTATTTATTTATTTATTTGTTTATTCATTTGCTTATTTATGTATGTATTTATGTATTTATTTATTTATGTATTTATTTATTTATTCAGTTTTATATTACATACACCTGATTTAGTTATGGTATTCATTTAATCACAAAAGTGAACTTTCTCTCATAAAATTCATTGGATAAGAAGAAAATGTTGGCTACAAAGTTTAAAATTTTCAAAGATTTTGTCTAGACATTAGTGTCTCCATCTCTTCATCTTGCAATGTTCAACTTTCCAAGATTCTATAAGGTATGTACCGGTATTTTTCGGTAAGGCAAACCCTTTGCTAGGTTTATGAGGTGTATGGAAAAATGAAAAACAATCATCCCTGTAACTTTTGTTCGAAATATGTTGACAAAAATAAATAAATAAATAAAAAATAAATAAATACGGCAAATAAAATAAATAAAACAAAAACAAAAAAATATCAGGATAAAGACAAGAACAAAAGGATAAATTTAGTCATACCACAGATTTTTTTCAGAATTCATCGGTTGAACCTGTCAAATAAAAGAACATAAGTGATTTCTCCTCCTTTTTACATTGGTTGTTTTATACCTTCTAGACTAGAAAAATTGAAAAAAATATGGCTGACATAAGAAAAATAAATAAATAAAAATTAAACATTCGCTTTTTATATAAACATGCATTTCACTCTTCCGACTTTCAATCATAGTTTCTACTGCACTGTAATTTCACACAGGTAAATACGTTTTCACCCACTACTTCAACCGGGTAGACGATCCTGATCCAAATACTGTCAAGGCTTTCACCAAGGATGGATGGTTCAACACAGAAGACACAGGCTACTTTGACGAGGAAGGCAGGCTTTTTGTTTTCGGACGAAGCAAAGATGTCATCATGTATGGTGGAGTCGTTTTCTACCCTGGATGGCTCGAAGCTCGATTGGCAGAACATTCAGACATTATGGAAGCGTGTCTCGTTCCAGTAAGTATTTAAAGGCTCGCGGGTCACGTAACCCTGCAGATTGCCGGGTCACCACTGATGACCTTTGTTTCTGACCTGGATTTTGGACATGGCAAAGCTGACTCCCATTCACTTTGATATTCTCCATCCATTTCTTCTCTTATCGCCCTCTTCTTCGTGTTACTTGTGATGTTCCACAGTAGAGCTTTGGCTTGACCATTAGAGGGTATGCTAGGTCTATGCTTTTTGAAATAAAGATGAATGTTTAGCCCATGCTGTTAGGACAGAGAATCAGTAACGTTAAAAATGTTATGACAGCTGAAATGGAGTTTGTCATTAATAATACAATTGATTCTCAAGTTACCTTGTAACCATATCAGTTTCGACAGATACGTGAAAAGATGAAACTTGTGTGGTTTAGATAATTAAAGATGTCTCATGCTGAAATGTAAGTTAACGTTAACTACCTAAGAGCCATAATGTATAATAAACTCAAACTTCACAGCCTTGATTGAACGATTATAAAGGCCCATTAATGAAACGAGTCAGTCTCTGGAAACTTGTAAGATGAAAATGTCAAGCTGTAATCTGATTTATTTTATACATGTATATTATAATCATTTTCTCAATGTTCATATTCTCCTCTTCTTTTTTCTTTTTCTTTTTCTTCTTTTTCCTAAAGAAGAACACTGAGAACACTATCTGTAGAATTAAGTCTTGTGTGTGCCATTATGGTTATATGGTCATTTTGGTTTGGTTTGGGTTGGGGTTTAACGGCACATTAGCACGATAAGGGCTATATTATGCCGAACATGGTGGGTACATTTACACGGTAATAACGGAAAAATGTTTATGAGTTATAAAAGGATATAAAAAAAATTGGGCTATACAAAATGTATAACAAAACTAAAAGATTGATATATGCAGTTTTGCAGCATACCGTGGGGATCGTCACTTTCCTGTCAAGATGTTTATCGTGATGTTACAGTTTGTTATAAAGGCCAGCCTGGCATAAAAAGTTCAGGATGGCCTACGGCTTCGTTTTGGTAAATAAATCCTTCAGGAAGCGACTCGAGAGGTGGGCTTTTCGAGCGTCCCTGAAGTCGGCACAGTCGATCAGTATGTGTGCCACTGTCAGTGGCAGGCCACACACTGAGGAGGCATTTCTCTTCGGAGGAAAAAGGAGTGGATGTGAGAGTGACCCAGACACAGGCGGTTGAGGACCACCTGGTCTAAATTTTGCGGCTGAGCAGACCCTGGCCAAAGTCCAAGGTCTGGTTGGACAGAGTAAAGTTTGATTGCTGTCTGTTGATTCCATCGCTGTTGCCATCTCGATTTCTTGTACTCGTTGATGGTCGGCCTAAGATCTGGATGAGGGACTCCCTCATCCAGGGGATCTAAAATCAGGCCAACTTTGGTGATGGAATCTGCTGCCTCATTTCCTGTGATGCCCACGTGACTCGATACCCGGCAGAACGTGAATCCACGCCATCCCTGCTGAACAGACTTTGAAGACGTTGCAGGAGCTGAGACTCTCTCTATATATGGTCATACTGTTGGGCAGCTGTAGACTAGTGTGATGCTATGCTAGTGATTACCGCATGTAACTGTGGATCCTCATCAAGGACTGAATGTACTTTCTAGAGTGAATTGAATGTTTATGGAAGGAATATGATTATAATGTTATTTCTGGACCTCCTCATACCCTCAACGTTTCATCATCAGTTGTTTATGAAAGCACGAAATAATGCTGTTTTGTTGTTGTTGTTGTTGTTTTTGTTTTTTGTATTGTTTATTTGTTTTGTTTGGTTGTTACATGTAGTTTGTTTTTCAAGTTTTGTTTAAGTTTAATAGTATAATAATTATAATAAAAAATGATTATGTAATCATGCTTGTAGCTTAGAAATGTGAGCTTAACTCAGATTACTGCACTCAGCAAAATAGCTGTATAATCATTCGCAAAGATGACCGTGAACAGTAAAAAAAAATAAAAAAATTGAGAATCACTACCAGAGGACCATGTGACCACGTCATGGAATGGAGAGCACTGTAGAGTAGCCTAATATTATTTTTACGAGCAAAACTTGACTAAAGTAGTTGTCATTATTGTTGCATGCAGGCAACTGTAGGCCTAATCGTAGATTTACAGTAGATCACAAAAGTAACATTTTGAATCTTATTTACTCATTATGAATCATTATAATATCGATGATAACTGTGCACTTCATTTTAATTTTTTATAACTTTGTTTCTTCTATGAGGTGTTGGATCCAGTGTTGTACCACAACATATGCGCATGCGTGAAGCCAAGCCCCGGAAGTGATCTCACGGTGGAAAAACTGAAAGAGTACTGTGAAGAGATGTTTCTCATGGAAACGGATTCAGAATCAGTGCCCATGCCTAAGTTTTTTATAGTAATTCTTGTTATTTCTCCTATTGTGTGTATTGATATTAGGCACTTTTTATTGTCTCACTAAACATCGTAATATTTCATACAGTGAGTCATATCGTGGTTTTGCTGACCATTTAGTTTTTCAGACAAAAAAAAAAAAAATGAAAAATTCTCTATTAGCTGAACTATCAGAGCAACCAGCCGGCCCTATACAGTTCTACATGTGACTGTTTAATATGTGATATGGTGTGACATGTCTGAAAATTTATCATTCGTCAAGATTCGCCAGCCATGCGCAGAGCTTGTAAACAAATCAGATGTGAGCGAAGATCCTTGGCCATGTAACTTTTCTTGAAATAACTTACTGATGAACTGGGCCGCCAATTCAGTTTTCCTGTTCTTTGTACTTTATGTATGCCGTCTTGATAGACTGCAGAAATATACTGAAACTGGTGAGACTCCAGTATTCATAATTATAATTAATTCTTTGCATCTGAGAATTGACTAGCTTTGAAATATTCAATGGCCCACTCCTAAACGTGGAAAGAGAAACAGCAGTACTCTGTTCTGTAATAATAATCTACCGATAAAGATGTTTTCAGGAAATTTGGGGAGATCATTCAAACACGAAATGACATGTACAGTCTTACGCGTCTTGTTTGGTAAACAAACGTGTACTGAAAGGTTCATTATCGTAAAAGTCTAAGCCTATACATTCCATGGTTCAGACTCAGACGGCATAAAGGGCAGTGCCAAGAAGCAGAATTTTTCAGAAGTATAAGGTCAACATCTATGCACCTTTTGCATAATTTACAATTTTTTTTTTTTAAAATTTTTTTTTAAAAACTGAATTAAAGACTGAATTTAAAAAAAAAAACAGACAAACAAACAGAATGAGAATCATTGATAGCAGAGAATATGTCACAAGGATGTCCCAAAAGCATACATGTCTTAGTAATTGTATTTTTTTTTTTTTTCCCAGATTCTGGACGAAATTCCAGAGACAGTAACTGGCAAGCCAGACAAACCAAAACTGCGAGCAATGGCAGAGGAGAAATTTGGATACAAGGAGGGCAGCCAGTAAAGACCGAGACTCTTCACAACTCTATATGTTTACTCAGCAGTTAGATAACCAGTAATTTAGGTCAGAATTATAAATATCGCTATATTCTTGTTCAGAAAGACTCAGAATCATCATCATCATTCTTGTGAGAAATATTGTCAGGCTATCATGCAGGAGGCAGCAGTCGAAGGTCTCCGTAGCTCTTGGTTTTCTGCTGTTTGCAGCAACCAATCATGACAGTCTGGCCAGCTTTTCTTCCGGATTGTCATCGCATGGTCTACATCTTCTGGGTTTGCCTTTCACTTGTTCTATGATCTAGAGTATGACCTGACGATGTTCAGCCAAGTTATAGTGTGTACTTAGCGACAGCCAGAGCTTGTTCCTGTTTTCCTGCAAGCCTTGGTTTTATTTCTGTTTGGAGATTTTGTTGATCAGGTTTTCTGTTTCCCCAGTGGATTTCGTTAGCACAGAATACAGTGCCGGAATTGACATAGGCCTATATGAGATGTGAGGAAACATCTAAGATGTACAATCATACAGCTGGCTGGAGAATAGTTATCTAATATTATATGGAGGAAGCCAGGTGAAGCTCCAATACACAGAACTCTTTTGCAAGAATTGGTAGCGAGAGGATTCACACTGGTCATGTGGTAACTGAAACCAGATTTTGAGCAGGAGAACAAAACGACATCTTTTTTTTTTTCAAATCAAACATTGTTCCCTTCATCCTCTTGCCTTTTTGGCATTATTGTTATACTCTTAAGTTGCACAATAACGACCCATTTTGTTTAAATCATTCACACCATAATATATAATACAATGTAAACAAACGGCAGAGTGTCTCTAACGCGACGTCTCACAATATTTAACAAACGAGATCTCTGGACAAAACTGTAGGGTGCAGAAGTTATTTATGGTATAATTATCTCAAGACTGGGTCAGTTGAAATCTTTAGTGCATGTCCTATATCTTTGGAAAGGACACAATCTATGATGATGGTATGAATTGTCCTGAGAATGACTCTGTTTTACTTTAAATGCGTTAAGTTTTAAATTACTGCCTACTGCTACATAGTTGTTTACATACATGTATTATGTTTGAGTCAGTGTGTGTGTGTAAGAAGCTAATTAATCGCGCACATATACTAAAGAATGACTTTGCACTCGAATATGAAAGCCTGCATAATATCATCATGTCTGTGATAGGCATCTGTTTTGGAGTGTTTTGCTTCATTGGTAATTTAACACGAGATCTTGCTGAAGCATGCAGCAGTTATCCATGTGAAAGCAGTAAAAAAGTAAATCAAAAAGCATTCATGAGACAGTTGTCTTTTATTTAAAAACGAGAGCAGCATTGAGTTACGACAAATGTTTTTTACCATACCTACTTCACATGTATACACTATATTCAACAGAACATACATTATGAATATACATTTTTTTAACTGTTTCTAAAACAAATCCTAACTCTCTCTACTTAAATTGACATAAATAAGATTGTCTGCAGCTACTGATTGTAATGTAATACACAATCGTGTTTTCAGAAATGCAAGAATCATTGTCTAAATACATAAACCAAGTGGAACACAATAACAAAAGGGTTGTCTGAATAAAATATCACCAGGAAAGCAAAGAATCACAAAACAATATTAAAAACATTGCTATTGTTTTTGGAAGAAAGAGACATTAGTTCAGCTTTATTGTAATGTTTTGGCATGACACAGTAACTATAAAAGTGGTATCATCCATGCAAAAAATTGTTATCCTCAATTCAATGAGCATGAAAATGACAATACCATGAATTAACCTTAAACAATAAATTCTTTGTGGGTGTGTGTGTCTGGTTGTGTGTGTGTGTGTGGAGGTTTGTTGTTGTCTTTGGGTTTTTTTGTTTTTTTTCACGTGTGTATGATGATTTACTTCGGCCTTGATGAGGATTTTACCAGGTGGTAATTTATATCAAATCTATAGTAAAACTTAATTTTACAAGCAAAGTCAAATTAAGCCTCAAATATCAAATTCCCCTCCCCACCTCACATTTTTATTTAATGGAAAAATACACAACTGTTGGAAATCTGAATAGTTTCAGCCTAAAGGTGGATGAACTTCAGTTTCATGACATGGCAGCGTCAAATGCAGATTCAGCCATGCACAGTGTAATTCTTTTCCTTTACAAAATCATAATCAAGTTTTTTTATTTGCACCTGCGAATGTGTACTTTTACATCTGATATTTTACTATGTGAATAAAATCAAAGTTCAACGTGATGAAAAATTAATGCTGATACTCAATACATTAACAAAAAGCTCAAACAAACCATGTTTCTTTTGGTAAAGTAAAGCACAAAATGCATTCAAAAGTGGAAAAGTTTCCCTCTATTGGCCTGCCTTTTCAATGGCTTAAGGTATCATTTTATATGTTCATTTTATGTGAATGGATTTTCAAAGAACATGGAAAAAGTGCACAAGTGTATTTTTGTCAACTAAAGCTTACATTCTACAATATAATACGTGCAGATAGCATGATCATACTTGTGTAAAGTTTCTTGTTTGATATTAGTGCAGCCCTGTAATATACTTCCTCTAACAAATACAAATGAAACTTAAGGATCATTGTATTCAACATTACAGATTTGTCCTTCTCTTTGAAATGACATTTAACATAAACCAGAGCTAAAAGACCAATTTTTCTCTCTATTTCTACATTATAAAAGAAGTTTTAGAAGTTTGTCCAAAGGCTAAAAAAAAACAAACAAACAAACAAACAAACAAAAAAAAAAAGTTTGACTTACGTATAAAAAAAGATGTCAAAACCATCAACAAACCACTTCTGATTGTACAAATGTGAAAGTAAATGCAAAAAACAAATATCTTTCCTATGTCAGAATGCTGTTCTGTGGGGAATGTATTTCATAAAACTTGGTCAAATGCAAAAATAAAGATGTATTGTGGGTAAAATAAAATACATGTCAAAATGTTCATGTATACAATTTGACTTACAGTTAAAAAACACATGATATAATAAACATAGAATTAAACTCAGGGCATAAGAAACAGACAATAAATTTCAAAGGACAATAACCATTTGTATAATAATGCTGGTTAAAAAAATTAATGACTTCAAGGCAAGCTATAGAGTAATTGGAAGAGACATATGGGACAGGTAACTACATAATAAGAACTATAAGTATAATACAATAATACTGATCATATCACAGAGAAAGCTTTTCCAATTTCAGTTCATGTTACATAAAATTTGGTGGGAATTACCAGACTGTCACATTTATCTTTCGTGTAGTCTTTCCTAACTGTAGCCAAACTGGGCTTCCTCAGTTATCAAAGTCATGAAAGAAGATATATACACAGAGATCCAAGATGAAAGAGCAAAAATAATTCTGTTCAGCAGGATGTGAATACCAGATGAAAGTAATAAACACACTGCACTCCTCAGGAAGTTTGTTAAGCCACATTAATGTCCAACATTCGGATGATTTCCTGTTTTTTTACATCACTCGGTGCAAACACATGAGGAAAAAAAAAAACAGAAAAGTTGTCACAAGACAAGAAACTGACACTGTAACTAAATGCTGACTATCTGCTTTTGTATTGGCACAAGATGTATGCCTAACTGCAATCGCCAGGAGTAATACAAATGATATAATATATGAAACGCAACACGATGAAATCAGGCCCTTGTCAACCTGGGATGACCTGAGAAATCACCATTTTTCTGCAGTCAGTAAATTTTTGACGCAAAATCTTTTTTTTTTTGCGAATGGTCTTTCTATATTCATTTTAAAAGGTGGCTCAGAGTTAGCTTTACTTAAATATCTACAGTAAAAGTCCAAAACCTGTAATTTAGTAACATGACCAAAATAATGATAAATAAGGGTTAACAAACTTGATCACCCCTTTTCTCTCTAACTCTACAACAGCATGTCATCCACATCATCAAGTTGCAAGTATCTCATCTTTGACTCATGGTAGAACAAAGATTCTTTCACTTATGGAAAGGGGAATGAATAATCTTTATGGTGATATCAATAATTTTAAATGCTAGAAACTTGACGAGCGCCTGATTCCGTCGTTTCACACCTCGGTTATAATATATATATATATATATACACCTACATGTATAGGCATTACTATATTTTACTGGTGGGACTCTATAAATGCTGAAAAGACTTTGATGACTACATGACTGATAATGATAAAGATCAATCAAAAACTGTGACACAAACCTATGACAATTGTTCCTTTGCCCGTGCTTGCAAACACACAAACTCTAATGACAGCAACTGTTCATTCACATAAAAAAAGATTATTTTTAGGTACCAAATTTTTATATTAGAAGTCTATATACCTTCATACATTCCCTGGTTTTGGTTCTTTGACCGACATAACACAAGCATTTCAGTCATCTAAACATAAAAACACTGACAAACAAAACCAGAAATTGTTTGTTTAGACATAAAAAAAGGAAAAAAAAAAACTTTTAGTTATAAAGCACAAATAACGTTGTACGTATATCTCATGCAATGAAATCCATTGCTTTGAATTTTTGTGAAAAACTTAAGAAGTTCTCCATTTTCGGAGGCTAGAGAACAAGTAAGGTCCCTTCATTTTTCAGACAGGAAAAATATTATCCCTGTGTAACAATCTCTTCCAGGGTGAGATAACTTCCCACTGGTGGTTGAAAAGCGAAACATGTACCGAAACCGATCTTCCAGGATCAGAACTTCACATACAGTAAAACAAGAAATGCATGCCTTAGTCTCATCTTTGAATCAGTTTCAGGTTCAAGCCAGAGATAGTTGACGCTAACAATATTTGTCTAAGTCAAAAAATATGAAGCATACCTAACTCAACATATTTGTATTACATGTGGCATTCACTTTCATACATGAGAAACTAATTATTTCCTATAATTTCCTTGCTGTAAAATATATTATCACACATATTTTTTTTAATTACCTAATTTTCCATTTTCTTCACTATTCTTGTATCTTTGGCAGGGAGCATTAAAAAGAAAAAGGTAGCTCAATCCTTATTTTATCACACATCAGAATTTTAGAATTTCATGCAAGCCTTGAAAAGAGACTGTTGAGTCATCTCATAGCAATACTTAGTTCTGTGTTCAAAGTCAGATATAATTTCTGGGTTCTTTACACCATAATTCTTGAGCCAGGTATGTACCTGGACTCACTCCAAATATTGGTTTCACCGCAGTTGTGCATGCGACGTTTACACTGGCGGCAGCGATTGTATTTGTCGCACTGCTCATGAAGAAGAATTCCAGGGCTCAAAGATCGAAGACGATCCTCCAGCTCCCTGGCTCTCTTTCCTTCCGCCATCCTCTGCCAATCATTTTCTAGACGTCTGCGTGAGTCAAATCTGACCATGTGCTTGAAGGTTCTTTCATCTTTCAAGCTGAAAAATACATGAGGCAGAAAATTATTTCATTTTGCAAACATTCTCAATCTGTATGAATTAACTAAAGAAAACTGACAGACAGAGAAATTGAAAGAATAAAATTTACTCCAGAGAGGAAGGAGAATGAAAGAGAATGAATCATCAATGAAAAAAAACATAGCCTACAGAATACAAAGAACTAAACAGAAAAATGGAGCATGTGATGTTGATTGACCGAGGAAATGGCAAAGACAACATATAACAGTATCTTAGAGAACACTGTATCAGCACAGTGGACGAAAGATGACACACCAGGCATTCATATTATGCTTATTTACACAGAAGTAAAACTCACTCTTCTTTGGCTCTTCTCAAGACGTCCTCTTCCTGCTGCTGTTCAGACAACCTGGCAAGGATGGCATCCCGTTTCCGTTGCTCCACCAATGCCTGCTGTTCCTGGAACAAGTTGTACGCCCTGCGCCGCCGCTCAGCCATTTTCTCATTGTTCATGTCATTCTTGCCAAAGACTTCATTGTCTGCCTCTCTTTCAGGCATGGGTAGTGGTTTAAATCTCAGCTGTGAAATGCAGGCAAATCTTCGTTATTTTTTTCTTTTTTGCTTGCTTTGTAAATTGTATGTTCAAGCAGGTGTTAATGCTGAATGAGTTACTGTTCACTTTGCTGAGAGATTATGTCGCAAGGAGGGACAGAAAACTGATGACAGTGCTGCCATTATCCTCAGCCATTTGAAATTAATATTTACTTCCATATGATTTGCTCTCAGAGCAAATGAGTCAGAAGTCGCACCAGGAATCGTGAGTTATGACCGTTTTTAACTATGTTCCACCTCAGATACAGAATTTGTGTTTTTTTCTCAATTAGAAAAGGTTGACTGGTTTTTTTTTGTGGAAAAATGATTTAAAATTTTGGTATCTCAGGTGAAAAACAGTTAAAAACGGGCGTAACTCAAAATTGACTTCTGACTTATTTGCCCTGGGTGCAAGACATATGTGCTTAACAGTAAAAAACTGGCATTTCTAAATGGCTTTTAGGTGCAGTTCATTCAGCTTTGAACTTGAAAGATGAACTGCTTTGACTATTTGTTTTACATTTTGTTGAGTATTTGTTTTTATTGTTATTATGTTGATGTTATTGTATCAACAAAGGATTATAACAAATCTAAGGATATCCTCCACTTGTCGAGGCTATAGCATGATGTGCCTGTCTTGCCCTGGCCTCTTCAGCCACCAAAGCACATACTCTTCTGATTCACTTTGGTTCTCACATGTGAGAAAAGAAACCATCAATTGGAAAGCTGATGTACCAGGAAAAGTTACATTAAAATTTACCAATGGCTATAAGGAAAAGTTGAAAGTTACCTGTGCCTCCAGCGCTTTCTTGTAGGTCTCTGTAGAATCTGCCTTGTCCCGCAGGTACTGTTCTCTCTGAGCTGCAAGGCTGGAGAAAAAGCGAGGAAGAAGTTTAAAGGACTGTGCATTTGAACTTTGATATAATAAACAAAAGCAGTCAATCTCCATCTCCTTCACCCTTAAAGCATTTTTATGTCCAAAGTTTAAAGGATACCCCTTCAACTTCCTTCTCTCATGTTAGTCTACATGTGTGAAAATTGAATTGAAAACTTGCTTTTCCGGGAATATGTACAGCCTGGTTCCACCATAACACAAGACCTTCCCTGAAATTATCTTTTTTTTTTTACTATGATCACAATGATGAAAATGTGGCATTATTCTTTTCGTCATGGCTTTTTTCTTTAAATTCATGACCTCATACTAGATTACATGAGAGAACATATTAGAATGAAGAGGTCCAAAGAGAAACAAGGAAGTTAGAGGACTTCATAAAAATCTTCTTACTTCAGTGAAGTAATGAAATTTCAGATTGTATGGCCATGTGTCCCCATCACCAAGCCTTGCAAAAACCTTCTTACAAGACACAGTCAGAGGCAGTCAGCAGATAAGGAAGACAAAGGATAAAACAAGAAGACAACATCTGAGAATGGACAGGAGTAAAATTTGCTCATTCTCAAAGAGCAATGGAGAGCAGGGATGGTAGAGGAGATTAGTGGCTTCATCTTCACATGTGCTCGTGTGACACTGACAGAAGTCAAAGGAAAGGTGAAGCATTTGTTGAATGATAATGAAAAAGGAACCAGAGATAGCAGCATGTAACAACTTACTCCTCTGCTAGCTGTACTTGTTCAAGTCTCTCTAAAAACTCCTCGTCAGTTTTCTTCTTCTGCTTAGCCTTGGCCTTGGATTCAACCTGCAGCATAATATCGATAAACAGAATTAACAATTACATCACACAACTGTCTGTATTGAAACCAAATGAGATGTGACACAATGAAATCAGGCTCTCTTAAAATTTTGAGCATATGGAGTTTTTGGTATCGCTGTGAAGATTATTCATTTCCCTTTCTCTGTGCAAAAAAAAGAAAAAATTGGTTCCACCAGAGAAGGGGAGATATTGGCAATTGAAGATGACGGGGGTGACGTGAAATTTTAGTGAGAAAATGGCTGATCGCTCTTGTTCATCCTAATTATTCCATACTAGGCCATGTCACTTAATCACAATTTTTGGGTTTTTACTCACTCTATTTGAGGAAATTTAACTCTAACTTTGAAAATCATTTTTAGATTGATATAGAAGGGTTCTGTGAACAAAAAAAATGTGTTGAATATTCACATAGTTTCTCCGATTCCCCTCAGTTTGGTGAGCATCTGATTTCATCGTGTTACATCTCAAATAACAATATCATACGAAACAATGCCAAACAGTGATGCAGACAGTGCCTTCTGATAACATAGAAGATGCCAGCTATCTGTATATCTCCCTTCCTGTAGGAGTCAATAATAGTCCACGTATTCACATATAAATTATTAGAATTCATGCAGCAGGAAACTTCTTTTGCCCAAATGTTCAAATGAATGTTCCTCTCTATGTTCTGATAACGAAGTTTCAGGACTGGAGCAAGACCTCAGTGAGAAATTCACCCTGTTAAGAGTACAACAGTGATTTGTATAATATCTTTTGTTTATTAGGTTATATTCTACTGACATCAGTTTATTAAAGTTTGAATTACCTTCCATATCACTTTGTCTCAACTTTTATTGTTATATCACAATGTCTTCTTATTCACAATGTCTTCATTTGTAATGAACGTATAAATCGTAACAAAGTTGTTGTGTGAATATGAAATTAATGATTTATCATTGCTAGCCAAGCAGAAAAAAACAAATCATATGCTGGTAAAATGACTGAATAAATCTCATTGCTATCTCACTCTTTCTCATTTTTATGTTGAGAATTTATACTAGATCATTTCAATGAAACCTCAGTCCGTAATTAAAAAAAAAATAATAATTTAAAAAATCAAAGAAATGTTGGGAAACCAACAGAACATAAGATATCTTTACTTGTCAAACATGTCAAGGCCATAATCAGGCTTTTTTTTCTGGCTATCTCATCACGATGTTGTTCAGACAATGAGACAGACAAAAGTTTCTAACTCTTAAAGAATCATGGGGTTGTTCTGCAATCACACCTATGGCTGAAACACTGCTATCACTGCCAATGTTGATCCACATTTGAACATACAAATTTCTACTCTCAGAGCAAAAATGGAGTCAAAATTGAACCAGCAGTGGCAGAACTGCTATAGTTGTTTTGGCTTTTAAACTTATTTGATACTGACTCTACTTTTTTTATAGGGGAATATAATGCTGGTCTTTAAGAGTTAAGTCAGGAAATATTTAAACTGAAACAAAGCCAGCCTGCAATATGAAATATATGTCACATCCCATGAGGTTTTCATATAAATGTATCACAAACTAGAAAGAGCATTTTCCAATCATCCTCATAAAATAGGCACAATATTACTGCAAATGACTGGAAGTCCCTTAGATAATGCAGAAATGCTGTGACTTGAATGTAACAATGATAGCAAGAATGAAAGAAATAAAGCATGGACATCTCTTTCTGATTCAATGTGCATCTCACACTACTACAAACCTGCATATCTAGATCTTTCAAATACTCTTCTTGTTTAGGCAATCTTGAAGGTGTTAAAGGCCTTCTGTTAAAGATGTAGGCACGCTGTGGATGAAAAATGCAATTTGTAAGCTAAGGATTCTTTGGAAGATGATTACCAAGTAAACAACAAAGCCATATGTCAAACACAATGTTTAGATACATATGTTTTCTATAACTTTTAGATGCATTTTACATTGAATCACAATCCATAAACATTTCAAGATATCTTACTAAAAGTCATTTACTATATTTGGTGCAATGCAGCAGTAATTTGAATATATGCTGTTAAATCAAAATCCAAACTAACAAATATCTATGGCTGATTGCATGAGTGACCTATATACACAGTTTATAAACCCACAAATATGTACATGTTTAAATCCACAAATATGTAAAGCACTCAATCAGTCAATCATTTTCAATGTAAGTCATCTAAAAGACAAAGACATGAGCATAGCTAAATCTGATCTATGGAATGCTAAACCTGCAAATACCAGGGAGCCAATCTGGTCAAAGATTCATTCATCGTATTTTGCACTGGAATTTCTATCCACACAATGTACACAATCAAACATATGATCTTAAATTTGACAGCTTCATGGCATAGTGGATTATTTCTTCAACATCAGTTTAAAATGTCATCATAGCAATGCTAAGATGCTGGTCTTTCTGTTGATGTTTCAAAATTAAGTCAAGACTATTAATGGAAATCTGGATATCTTAGTTATAAATCAATGCTCTGTATTTCCTATGTAACAGAGCCAATGCAAAATTTATCAGATTAAAATATCACTCAGTATAAGCTGTTGATATAACCATGACTTCATAATTCCCACCAGCAGCTGTTAAGGGACAGGCAATTTTTCAAGAAGATACGATCTACCTCCATATTTCATCAGATTTACTGATATTATAAACTTGGTAGCCAATGCTTTTCCAACATTATGAAACAGACTAATGATCGGAAATCTATCAATGATTGAAATCTGCCATAATTCCTATTACAGAATTGCAGAGCTAATGATGCAACAAAGATAAAACATTATCTGGCCTTACAGGTAAATACTTCACTGCACTGTTTTATGTCTCTAGCATAACTGATATCATACTAACACAAAGTTAATCAATGAATGTCTTTACCTGAGGTTCTAGATCTTTTGCTCTCTTCTTCATCTGGACAGCCTCAGCCACTCCGAGGTTGAATGCTGAGATTTTTTGGAGATCATGTCGACGTGCATAATGCCGCTCCTGAAGTTGTCAGATATTGAAAAAATATTCAGATGGAGATGAATGAACAGTGAAACAAGGATAGGAATTCATGTTTTCTGTTTTTTTTTCAAAATTTAAATTGTTCTCACAGTAAAGTAGGTCTACATAAAATATCCTAAAACAGCTTCTTGATTAGGTGAATAACCAATAACATCGACATGACACCAATTTGAAACTGATACAAAGTGCCTATCCATTAAAATTTATTGAGAACAGGTGTTCTCAGGACGGTCACCACATTATTCTATATTATTTAAATCAAATATCCTGGCTGTCTTTTGTTGTCTTCATAATGATTTATAGTTCTACATTGATGCATTAGTAAATGATAAGATATTCCAAAAAAGTTTGCAGCTATTTTCAAATATCAAAAGCCAAAGGAGAAACAGAAGCAACAAATAATATAATTAAAATGATTACTGACTGAAATGCAATACATCAGAACTGAGAGTGGCTGAGCGAAAGATTGTGAGTGTATCCACAGATACCTGGTCTTGCAAAGTCTCCTCTGCATCCTTCATCATTTGGTACTGCTGCAAAAGCCTGTCCTCCTCTTCTTCCCTTCTCCTTCTTTCCTCTGAGAACGAAACGGGCACATTCATCCTTGCACGCTGGTGACACAGATAGCAAAGTTCCTGGCCAGCAGATGGATGTCCGCAAGACGAGCCTGGAGGGGTGGGCACTTTGACATTGACAGCAGGATCATTTTGGAGGTTTTCCAAACTGCGGGACCGATGCAGTGGAGCGAGTCTGGGTGGTGTGGGTGGCTTTAGGCTATTGGAATAGCAAACACAACAAACTATCATTATACTAAGAAAACTTTAATATAATTATCTTGCATGCAGGACAAATGGGTTTTTGCTATTTTTACACACTCTGAATGCTTCTTATATGAGAAAAACCACAGGTGTAGCCAGAAACATGCTCTCTGCCCTAAAACAGCACCAACACAGCACCATTAGATGACTGTATAGAGAGATTACGAAAATTCAATTGTGATTTTTTCAGTGTGAACGATTTCTTCACTTTTCTTCCGTAAGACTTTTTTATTTTTCGCCCAATTGCCTTCAAATTTGGATAGTACATTGTCCATAGCACGTGCTTTAATTTTATAGAGCATATCGCTTTTTTAAAATTTCATTTCCATTTTTTAAGGAAAATTGGATATCTGGTGGAAAACTCCTAAAAATTTACATACGTCAATATACATACTTTAAAAATTTATTAAAATTTTGTTATGGTATATAAAGAGAAAACAAATGCATTTTGTCTTTTGCATAGGGTTATATTATTCATGCGCGAACTTTCACATTATTCCATTCAATACTCTGGGAGCAAATTTTCAAAACACAAAATCCTTATCCTTATTGTCATGGCAACCAGATGCAAAACACTACTTTTTTCCACACTTTTAATCTAATTTGGACATGCTGAATCTGAATTTGAAGCATAAAAAATCACCAGTTCGAGCATTCGAAGAGGGAAGGGGGGGGGGGGGGGGGGGGGGGGGGGGGGGGGGGGGGG
>JBCAUA010458752.1:0-17470 GCA_038406235.1 Peronia verruculata | reverse complement strand
AAGAAAGTAAGAAAGAAAGAAAGAAAGAAAGAAAGAAAGAAAGAAAGAAAGAAAGAAAGAAAGAAAGAAAGAAAGAAGCCGCCGAACATTTAGCACGTTGCCTGCCATGTTTTAAAGAACATTCTTTCACTGAACCTTCCGATGGCAAGAAAACATTTTTTATTCAAAAAATAAAGACTCCAGTGGAAACCACAGATAAGTCACATTTACCTCAAAGGGAGAAAAACAGAAATTAAAGTTCAGAAGTCTATAGATTTTCACTGTGTACCCTTTTAAAACATTTCTTTTTAGCGGAACTTACATGTACCTAGTTTTCCAAACTATTGTTCTGCTTATCAGATTTTAGCTGTGTGCTTTACAACGTTCGGGCAGTAACTCGTTTTTCACAACATGTGACTTACCCGGTTTTTCCACAGGAGTCTTCAAATGTACATGTATAATCAACATGTGATTATTTCGGAATGTTGAGCTGTGTATGGCTGGTCTTGGGATAGTCTATATTGTAGGCCTAGGCTTGTTTTCTATCTCCGTTCGATGGCAACATGTCTACTTTAGTGCAGGTTTTTGTTTGTGATGTTTCAGAGCCTATAACAATGAGTATTCAGCACCCGCCGTTTAGTAGAAGTTCAATCAAAATATCTTTCACCACTAGATGCTCCCATAAATTCATGCTGCTATTTCTTTTGTACTGTAATAGAGTTTTGCGCAGTGACAGAGATCACCATAATAGTGATCTAAGCTTATGTCACTGTGCAAAATTTAATAAATGTATGACTATTGGTTCAACAAGAAGTTGTGCTTTCGGAGATGAAATGGTAGAATGCGCTTGCCGTGGTCTCAGGTAATTATTAGACCCGTTCATGTCACAGTTTTGGGATCTAGCCAGTGTAAAATAAATACTGGCGACAAGATCTAGCCCACTTAAGAAAAAGAAAAAAATCTGACCTGAACATCCTGAATAACACACTCGAGACAGACTTTACAAATTCTTCTAAAATAGAAATGATACCTTACAATGTAGAAGTCAAAACTGAATGAATTGTATATTCATGTACATGTATATTAATACAGTCTTGGGAGAAGCACGTACGGATCCAAGAACTGACAGGAGGCGGGGAAGGGGGCTAATATGAAGGGGAGGACATATTTTGTTTATTTTGGGCTGAGATTTAATGGCGCGTCTGCATGATCATGGCTATATTGCAAGCATGGACACAAAAACTTTTCTCCGATCATTCCGAAAAAGAGCATCTCTATTCCCAAACGAACCCAAGACAAGGGCATTGAAACAAGCTCAAGCACCTAATTGAGTAATATATGTATGTAAGTATAATTATCATTGTTGATAAAAAGAAGAAGAAAAAAAAAAGGATACTATTAAAAAAAATATGCGAATTTTTGTATTTATTTTCATGCACGTGACAATCGTTAGGAATACATGTAATTATGCTACGTGTCAATAGTCATTAATTATCTGTCGCATCTAAACTATACCACTTGTCCTTTCTAGCAAGAGAATCAAACGTTCAACGTATCAAGTGGCAGTTTCAGTTACGTAGCTATTGCACCGAATCCATTATTTTTTGTCTCTAGATGAGCGCTCAGGAAGTGACCCAAATCTCAGAGCGTAGGCAATTAGGTAATTATCACTCGTGGCAATATTAAAATACATATACGGTGTATATACATGTTAAGCCAACACTGAAAAATGTTCATGTCCCAGAAGTCAACATATCTGTGACTGGTAATAAAATTCTTCGACGCCCGCGGCTCGGTACGACATGACTGACGATAGGTCAGGATAGATCTCCTTCAGAGGTTGAAAGGCCAGAATTAATGACAGATTTTATGGAGTTGTCACTCGCTCAACAAACCAGGAGGGGGCCCGGTACCTCATACTGTACCAAGGACAAAAGATCAAAAGGTATTCTAACTATAGACCTTGCAGGTAAGGTTTTGGTTCTAATCTATTCCTGGGCACTGAACGCATGGAGAAATTGCTGTCCACAGTGTTATCCCCAATTCTGTATTCTTTCTCTAGTTTTTTGGTCATTTGACGGCGGTGACATCAGGCTTTTTGGCAATATTATTATAATTATACCTAGACTCACCAGTGACGTTAACATAGCATGGTAAATGCGGACTTATGACCCTTACCTGATCTTGCCGACTGTAGTGTATATATACGTCTCTTCATTCCAGGGTTATTCACTCAAATCTCATTTTCCAAACCAATGCTCGTTTTTTTTTTCTTTTTTAGCGGGGTCAAACATGGGCTTCTATCTATGGAGTTCCGTTTACAGATATAGTACTTAGTACACCCTGTTCTATTTTATATAGCCTTGAGCATGGTTCAATCAACGCAGTTTTATGTGTTAAACCAGAATGCTTCCATTCCACTCCACTGATATTTTTGCATACATGTACTTATGATCGTATCGCTCTACCTTTTATGTGCACGTGTACAGGATCTGTTTTTAAATGAGGTCATGTATTTTTACAATTTGATATGCGTGCTTGTACTTAATTAAGAAATAAATGCAATCTATTTTTTATACCAATGATTAACGACTGCTGTTGTTATTTGATTTGATATATATTTGTATATACATGGACATTGTCCATCACAAGATTTGCTATTTGAAATCAGTGTTAGAAATAGTGGCACTCACAGAATGCTGACTAAGATGAGCTAAGTAAAGTCAGAGGCAGCTGTCTAACACGAAGAGAAAGGAGAGAGATGAAGAGACAACATCCGAGGAATGGACAGGAACAAAATTTGTTGATTTTTAAAGAACAGTAAACAAAGCATAGAGGGTTAGAAGAAAGGTAATTAGTGGCCTCATAATCAAGAGCATCTCACCAACATCGGCAGAGATCAAGGGATAGGTGTAGGCAGATAAAGTGATGGACATTAGTAGATGGGACATACAATGAAAAAATATCCCCCAACAAACAGAAGGCTGGCACCATCAAAGAGACCCTCCCAGGAATAAAACTCATGAAGAAACAAGATTGGACATGGCCACCGATTCCCTAGACGAGATGTTTGGATGATGTATGAGGCTAAATAGGCACATGGAGTGAGTAACAATAGTAACATGGGGGATAAATAAAAGATGGGCAAGGCGGTCTTCAATCTGTGACTGATGTTAAACAATTTTATACTAAAGACAAAGCGAGAGACGATGGCTGGAAGTCATACAGATATTCAAGGACAAAGTTGAAACATAATCTCATTATTGCCTAGTTGACATTCAGTGTATTTTAATAGTCTTGGCACCAGCTATCTGAGACCTTTGAGGTAAAATACTTCCTTTTTGTATCTGATTTATGGCATATCTGACTTACATTAAAGGAAGGAAAATACTTTCCCATTAATTCTACACATTATCTGTATTAAGACAAATAAACGGGTATCCAATATTGAGAAAATGACAGAAAAAGTCACTGTAAGCAGTAGCAGTGGACAGAGTACAAAGCAGCACTATCAAATAGCCACACAAACACAGCTTGACAAATAGAACAATAGAGCTTTATTCAATGTGGTAGCACAAGGACACATATGGTGAAACAATTACATATAGGTGAAAAAAGTAAAAACTAAGACATATGAATTTAAAGCAAAAATTACACCATTCCCATTGATTAAACAAAAAAAAAAAAAAAAATACATGTAATTGAAGAAATGTATTTTTCAGCCTGCAAATATATCAGCAAACATAAAGTTAAATACATACATGTAACCTTCATGTGCTCAGTTTGAGGTGCACTTATTCTGATGACTGTTCCAACTGTGCCATCATCCGTCTTATTTCACTCCACATTCAGGCCAAATCCTAGATACTGTTACAAAATGCAAACATACATGAACATATATATTGGCCTACAATTAGCTAAATGGAAAGTTACTTCTGAAACACTATGGGTATGGAAGAAAAATGTAAAAGATAAAATGCACACATATATCAAATTCTTGACTTTACACAAGAATGATTAAGACACAAAATCTGGATATGCAAGAGAAACTTGCCCCACCACTGTCCAAGATGAAAAACAAATCAAAACAATATTGCTTCAGCTAGAAACTGTTCTACAAATTTTGTCAAAAACGTGTTTGAATTAATCATCAGTCTCAGTTATGGTCCTACGTGTACATGTAACTGTATCATAAAAATCAGGTCATGATGACATCTCTATAAGCAACTATCCAGGACTTTCATATCTGAATAATCTGTCTTGTTACCACACCAATAATTAGACATATTTCCTATTCTATGAGGCATTTGAAACAAAGATTACATTCAAAATATACATTAACTTTTCTAATCCAAGTTTCCCAGTCGAGAAATGTATGATCTGTTTATAAGGTTCAGTAAAAGAAATAACACATAACACATATAAAAATCCAAGTCTATTCATTTGACCTGTATGAAGATCTGTCATCAAAGGTTCGCAATTCAGGAGTAATATAAAGCACAGTAAAAACATCTATCAGCCATATAATGGAGACATGCTGTTAACCTAAACAACCTTTTCAGTTTTATCTCATGCAAATAGAAAATGATTGCCTAATCCTCTTCACTTACAGGAGACAATGCTCTCATAAAGTCCCTGATCTTTGCATATTTATCTTTACTTCATGAACAAGGTTGTCATGACCTTTAGTTCACTTATCTTTTTTTAGTCTAAATAGCTACTATTTAAATTACCCTTTGTCTCTATGTTAGACATAAATATCTGATGACCAAACAGCCTACTGTAAATGGGGCAACGTGTCATTCTGTCAAGAATTCTTACCCATGCAAACTTTACGGGAAGTAAATACATGCACACTGTATATCAAAACGAGACACACTCAGGCGTAAATACCGGGCTCACATGAAAGACGAGGTATGAAAACTCTTATAATAATTTCATATTTTTTCTTATTAGAAACAGATTGTCCAGTCACACAAGCAATAAAAATTTATCACTGACGATCTGTCAAACACAAAAAGGCTCATTTTGTTGGTGGCATGGTGATATATGACATGTGCAAAGACATCAAATTTTACAGAAAAGCAAACAATTTAAACAAAAAATCTAGGAAAAAGTTTTACCTTAATCCAGATTGAAAACTGAAAGGACATACGATTTTTCTTTCTCTACACTTGTCTGAAGAGAGGTTTCCAAACAATTTTTGGCTGTAGTTAAATTTGCCTTTGAAAGAAATGTCCGAATTTGACGCATGGACAATTTCAACAAGCCGCCAAGAAAATAATGCAGCCCATTCTAGAAGACCCCATCCTTACTGTTAAGAGGTACATGACAATATAGCCTACTGATTTCACAGAAAATGATCACAACCCTAGTGATTCTTTTTATCATTCAGTAAAAACCTGTTCTCTCTTTTTCTATTAAGTTTGTTAACTATGCTCTACTGAAAAAAAAAAAAAAATATGATTCTGAAATTTGCACTTAAAAATGACTGTACTCAACTTTTATAAAAATAAAGAATCAGACTGAACCTTAAAACAATACAGGCTATGTGTAGAACTGAGGTTCACTAGTTTGCCATTAAGTGCAGATAAGTGACAACAATTCAAATGCTGAAAAAAATCCAAACTAACAAAAAAAAACAAAAAACAGTTAAGTGTTTAAACCCATATTATTTGTTCAGTTGTGAGGAAACTTCTGTTGAGGTTTGGTTCAAATCAAGAAATACAGAAATATTGGAATGAGAAACTGAAAATCATGACTATTTACCTTCAGTGACAGCCATAAGAATTAGTGTGTCCATAATCAATCACACTGTCACTAATCAGTCTTGTCATCAGACCTTTCACAGTGCTAAATACTAACAGGTGGTACAGATTGTACAGGTCAAATGTTGCAACATCCCATCAATAATCACATCCTGATGATGACTAGAGAGATTTCAATGGCTGTGGGTGTATATATACAGAGTATCCACAGTGAGTGTTAAAAAATGTGTTACAGACTGTGTATGGTGAGCACACTGAGATTCAAGAAGGAGAACAAAATGTACAGGATGTCCACAAAACCACTCCATAATTTCAAGCAGTAATAATATTAAAATGAATTCAAACAGACCAATAAATACAGTGTGCACGACAAAACCACTCCATAATTTCAAGCAGTAATAATATTAAAACCAATTCAAACAGACTGATAAATACAGTGTGCATGTAGAGATTCCCCTCCCCAACAACAGAATTTTATTTGATTTCCCGCAACCCTGGATTAACACAAAAATCACATCACTGAAGCAGATCCCAGCAGATATGCTGCAGAGAGTCTGGAGAGAACTATACACTGTCACTTTGATGTTTGTGAGTAATCAGAGTGGCACATATCGAGTGCCTCAGATACTACCCAGTGCCACATGAAAATTTAAAGTTACATTTTTATCAACCTGTACTACACGAAATTTGCATGAAATCATGCGACTGAATATGAAAGGATATGACAAGAAAGTTACATGTTATCTGCTTGAAATCAGGGAGCATTTTTGTGGATACCCTGTTTCTAAACATGTATGTAAAATATCCGTCCTAAAATGACTCACCAAGAGCATGAGGTATCAATCAATCAGTCACTGCTTTCTTACCGTCAAATTCCGCAAGTGGAATGAAGAACAAAACTAAGGGGTTAAAAAATCAACTCCATTATGGCAATTTATCTTCCACTTCCACACATGCAAATCCCTAACATTCAATTATATGTACAGCATCAGTTGACGTGACCCATCTTGATGACACAAATAAGTTTCAGGTTATATCGGTAGGACTGAAGTTATCACAAATGAGTGGCATGAGTTTTAAGTGCATTATCATGCTTGTCTTATTCTTTGTTACTTCCTTAATGTATGCGTACATGCATTTGAGGTGTAACAGCACACACAGTGTAAAACTACATCTGAGGTGAGATATGATCTCTTAAAATGTGAAAGCCTTGCTGCTATGCTCATCTTTGGTAACACTACTGACAGTGAAGGCTAAAGCCACAAGATATTAAATAATACAGAAACGGCAATCTACACACGTCCTATTTTAAAATAAGTAGACTATAAATTACTCTCTCATTGTAACATTTCTCTTAATTTCTTTGTGTTTCATCTTAAATGTATGAAATTTGTATCCCTCCTTTTGGATTAATAATTTTGTTTGAAATTTGAAAGACCTACAAACATATCTAAATGTCTAGCTAGCAGCACATTCTAAAGTTTGGAAATCTGTTTAAGATAAAAAGAAAGAAAGAACAAAAAAAAAAAATCCGAAAAACAGCTACAGATAGATTAAATTCTCATACACTACAGATCAGGTTGAGATATAGCAAAATGTGTTTAGTTACATCAACTTTATTCATCGTGACCTTTGATAAATGCAGTGCATCAGTTTTTCACTCCTTCCATTTATCTTGTATTAGTCACGTTTGTGTTATAATTATGGTACAAAGATCTGGAGATTATCCATGTCAGTAATGTCTTCTTCTATTAAAAATGATTAAGATTAATTATTAATCCTATTACCTGTAATTATGTCAATAATGCTTGCTAATGAGCAGTACAGACTATCTGAACACTGCTCTAATTCATGAGGCATTTTTTTTTTTAATCCTTTGGCATGTTGTGGAATTCTCGTGTGACTGACTGGTTTTGAAAATGGCATTTTTCTTGCATCACAGAAATACCGAACACATAAACTTATTTCTTACAAAGATATGATGTACAGCGAAAGAAACTTTGGAAAGTGAATTAAAAGTAATGAGCCTTTTTGATCTTCAGCCAAATCATTTCACTTTGCTAAGTACAAGAGGAATAGCACAAGCATTTGTAAAGAAGGAAAAAAAAAAAAATCGCTATCACTTTTTCAAAGAATTCACTATATGGTAAATTATTTTTCTCACAGTGATAAATTTTTTTGCTTCGTGTATTTCAAATGACAAGAGAGGAAAATGATTTTCTTCTTTGCAGTGCTTATCTTATACCGCTTATACTTGGTAAAGGGAAACAACCTAGCTGATTAAAAAAACTGGCTCATTCAAATATCTTAGTGATGAGACTGTGGTGATAACAAGTCAAATGAAAAAAATATTTTTAAAAATCAAAACTTCATTTCAGATTTATCAAGGTAAGAGGGAAGTGTGCTAGTATAAGATGCAGAACAAAATTTAAATATGCTGAATCCATGAGTAAGACCGTGTAATTCTTTACTTTATATAATGAAAATAAATGGACAAAATGAGCGACAAACACAATAGTTTTCAATAAAGAGTTTATAGCTGGCTACCCAGACTTAAATGATGAAACCAATCCAGCCTGTAAGAGTTTGTAAATCTATCCCTTATAGAATGTAAATGGACAAAATGAGCAATACATACAATAGAACATAAAGAATTTATAGTCAGCTGACCAGACTTAAATGATGAGATTTATCTAATGCACATACTAAGGCCTGAGGTTGCCTTTTTCTCTGGCTTAGACTGTGACTTTTTGGCCTGCTTCTCCACAGCAAAACATTTCCACAGTCGGATGGTTTCATCAGCTGCGGCGCTGGCCACAGTCTCTCCATCAGGGGACATAGCCATGCACAGCACACGAGATGAGTGGCCTGAAAAGGAAGGAGTTGGTGAAAAAAGACTTAGTATTAGAGAAAACTGTGAGAACTTAATCATAGAAGGAAAATGTGAATATCTAATGAAAAATTAAAGTAGCATATATAAATGTAGGCACTTTGAAGAAGTAATATAACAATAACAAACAAACAAAAAATGCATACATAAACACAAAAAATAATAATAATGTTTTTAAATAAATAAAATGCTTAAAAAATAAAATACAAAAAATATAATAAATGATATAAAATAACACAAATGACAATAAAAATAACTACAAAATGATCAATTTCAAAATGATTTCAAAAGACAATTTTATTTCAAGTTCTTATGAAAGCCACCCCTCATGAGAAGATTCTTTGCAAAAAGTCTACAGCCAAGTTGAAACACACTAACACTGTTTATGGGGCATGTAGTATAAACAAAGAAACTTTCCATTGTCTTCAATAGTGGTAATCACTCTCTAAGATGAAGAAATGAGTCCTAACACTAATCAAGACATTGGCGGATTGCCCACAAAAAAAAAAAAAAAAAAGGAAATCTGAGAGAGCAGAGAAGGCAAAATCAAAGAAAACAAGACAAGTTTTAAACAATTGATGAAACCTGGGTGTGGCAATAACTGGTGGTGACAAGAAAATTGTCATGGGCATATAAAAAGCATCCATAGATAAAGCAAATTATCACTATTGAACATTGCAGTACGGTATTCAGTAGACATTTTTGATGGAGTTGGTGGATTAATCTCAACTCCAAAATTAAACATCTCTGCATATATCTCAAATTCCAAAATTTCTGTCTAATGAGTCCTTTCAAGCTGAAGGGTCACATATACTGTATTTTTGAATACGTAATGTTCAGCAATAATTTTTAACAATACAGTTTGAACTACTGCTCAGATTTATGTGAAATTGATAGGAGAGTTTGAAGAAAAGGATCTATCTGACAAAATTTGTTGTCTTGATTAACATTTTCAGTTTTTCGGCTCTCCAGTAAAATTGTAAACACTTCATTATACTGTATATTTAAAAATAACAGCAAAGCTGAGCCAGCCTGCATCTCTAGATGGTGCAGTACTGTTGATAGTACAAGTTACATATCACGAAAACTAGTAAAACTGTCTTTGATAAATTTACTTTCTTACAATATGGTCCTTAAAAAAATTACAGAACATTGGAAATGCCAGAGAAGTTGTCACAAATACTGAAGATATAAAAAATTCAGGGCACCTTAAACATGGAATTCTTTAAATTCTTCAAAAACATATACTGTTGACCCAATCACTGATGCACTGTTGATGTATATTAAAGAATGCATTAAAACTGGATTTTATCAATAATTCTTATATACATCATTATCATAATACTCTTGAAAATAGAGACTGAAAGGCTTTAATAAATTACTAACTCTTGAAAAAAACAAAGAATGTGTGCTAAGTGAACATTTTCCAGCACAGGTATGCCCTTCCCTCCTCCCATATACTCCCCTCTCCAATTGTTCAATTGCAATTTTCTTAACATAAAACAATGACAGCTAAGAGTCAAGATGTGAATTCAAAGCTAGAAGTATGGATAGAGCAAGCCAGGGGGTAACTTACCCACAAGATCCATGACTCTGGTCATGGTTGGATACTTCCAGATGCGAAGATGATTGAGGGCGTATCCGTGACCAGAGATAAGCTCTTTGTGTTCTTTGGACCACAGAATGGAGCACACCTGAAAAGACAAGTCATCTTTAGTTATCACTATCTCTGAACTTTCAGACCACTAGTTTCTTTTTAGAAAACCAGGTATCTGGAGTTGTCAATGTACAACATTTCTAGGAAATTGACATATCTGACACTCCCACTTTAGTCTAACTCCATATTGCTTTGTTACAGATCTAAAAATCCCTTCAAAATAGACTTACACAGAGTATAAAGCAGCTGAATAATTTCATTGCTAAAATTGTAAGATTGTGCAAACCTTTTCAACATTTATCAAAACAATATTAATTTATTCTGTGATAAGTAAATTAGACCATGCGCATAAACAAGACTTTCTATGATGAATATAAAAAAAAAAAAAAAAAAGAAAAGTATAGGATCAGTACTGTTATTCCACAAACAAAGAAGCCGACAATGTTTACCTGAGATTCTGTATCATAGGCTCCAACATTGGCTCCAGACTGGACATTCCACATGCGAATGTGACGGTCACTTGTCCCTCCGCCTGTGGCCAACAGATATGGTTGCCATGGACACCAGGACATTGCCTAAAGACACACATGAAATTGTTAGCATTCACAATGCCTATATTATTTAATAAGCTCTGTGATGAAAAGCCAATCAAATAACTAACAATTTAACATTCTTGCTGAAGTAAAATGCATGAACTTGAACTGACCGTCTGCAAAATATATACAACGGCTGACCATAATTTGCTCTCAATTTTTACACTAACTCTTAGAACAAAACGCACAGACTCAAAAGTTGAATACTCATTTCACACTCTTTGCTCTGGTTCCTGCAGATGGCAAAAATATTCTGACAAACTACAAGCAGAAACACAAAGAGTGATCTAGACTTTTCTCTGCTTCCAATTAGGACAGTGTGGTGATTTGGCAACAACCAGTCATTTAAGTCATTGATTTAAGAACACAAAAGATTACAAAAGTGATCTAGTAATGAGAGCTTCACATCGATCAAATCATTTTTTGTTAAATTCACAGAGTCCATGAAAATTGTAAGATTTTCCTTTTCTAAGAAATGAAAGTTTATGCTTTAAGGTGAGTTCTGCATTGTATACTGTTTTGAGAAAGGATTTCGAGACAATGTATCAGGATTTTAAGACAATGTATAACTATACAGTCTCTGACCTCATTCAGCCCTTGACATTTCCAAGATTAAAAAATTAAACTTTCTATATTGTTACCTTGACAGCAGCCTGGTGGTCACTGAATGAGTGGATTGGAGTGGTGCTAGCATCAGTGCCAAACTGGTTGGACCAGACGTAAACCATGTTGTCGTTGCCTCCACTGGCCAGGTGTCGGCCATCCGGAGACCAACGTAATCCGCAGACCTCCTGTGTGTGTCGCTCCAAACTGGCTATCTGATGATTGGCTACACGTACATCGTGATGGTGGATGGCACCGCTCCGAGAACCACTGTCAAATAAAAACCAAGCAACTGTTTGAGGACCAATAGGATTAAATAATGTTATATTATTATTATTTTTTTTTTTTTTCTTCCAATGAGAAATATTTAACTGAAATTACATACAACAGCCTGAAAACGCTGCCTTGGTAAAGTGGAAACTCTTCATTGAGAGGAACATGAAACAAATTTTCCAAGAGAATGAAAAGTTATTAACTATGTCATGAAAACATATTTTTCATGGTTTCAAGATGATACTAAGTTTCAGAGATGAGGGAACACATCTGAAAACACAAAGGATCTCATTTCTTCCATTCTCTAAAATTTTACTGTTGCAGCAACAGGTTTTGTCTCATGGGGTATCCAGGATTTCTCACAAAGTGACTGCAAGGTTTTGAATGTAATGGGTATATGGGCAATGTCATCAAGGTAAAAGTTCCTTCATATTGTGGAACTCTCGAATGGCAATGGAGTCCAGTCCAGCTGTTTTTTATTCTCATCTCCTGCCCTTTTGCTGACCCTCTTCTTCTCCTCACCATCATCATCCATTCTACTGCAAACCATTCCCTGTCTGTGTCGGCCATGATGACAATAATGTTGAAAAAAAGACATGCAAGATTATGGTAAGTAAAATGTAAAGATAACTATGCCTGTGCCATATCAAACTCAAGCACACTAGAGCACCTACCTTGAAAGTATGTGGTTATTCCAGGACAAAGTTCCTATTCTGGCAGCATGGCCTGACATGGATCGCATCAACTTCTGTCTGTCTGCGTCCCACAACTGGTAATTGAAAACAAAAGTTATGCATCATGAATCAAAATGTTTTTTTTTATTATATTTACTTCAATAACACTTAGATCCTCTTTTAGTGCTTCAATCTAGAGCACTGAATGATAAACTTAGAAACGCAATTTTATTTTTCATATTTTATTTCTATTGACGAAAAAAGTCTACCAGGCATCAGCTATCTACCCTGACAGTGTCAATGAAAATAACTGTCACATTCTACTTTTTTTTCTGCACTAATGAAGAGTCAAGCAGTCTTGAAGATTTGGTGGTCCAGACAAATCATCAGTTTCCACTGTAAAAATACCTAATACTAATGGTTTGTTTATTTTTTTTTAATATTGAATTACCGGTTGATAGTGTATGTTTTGCAATTACTATCTCATATTATAATTTTCCAATTTGATATGAATAAAACTTACCATCAACAGAATGGACTTAGCATTGATATCTATAAAAGAACAACAGGATTTCCAACCCCAAAATGATCGAACCAGGGATTTCTCTTGAAAAAAAATGCAATTTTTTTTTACCCAAAACAGGGATTTTACGTGCTAAGAAGAATCCAATGCTAAAACTTGTGCTGTTTCCTGTCAAAGAATTTATGCACACATCAGTTATTTACACATATTTTCACAGCATTCACAGTGTTTCTAAATGAAGTAAAAGCCAGGAAATATGTACAGAAAAATTCATTCACTATTTACAATTAATTCCTTGGGCTATTTGATAGTTTGATAATCTGGTCTGAATTGATCAAGTATGGTATTAATACAAAATATGGTAGTGAAGTACGATGTGAAAACCAGAGCGGAATTTATGGTGAAATCCAGCACGATCGGGCTCAATAATTATAGAATCTAGGATACGGCATCACGTTAATTGTCATCTTTGTTCCTTCCACATTTCTGTGCCTTTCCCTCCCCCCTTCTATTGGAGTACAACGTTTCTTCAAAATGTATGGTTTTGATGTAATGTTAAGGAGAGCAGGGTTGGGTGGGAGATGAGAAATCCGAGCTAGTTCTTGCCTCTGTGTGACATCGAATTTGCCATACATCGTAAGGTTCCGTAAACGGCTGTCGGTTTTCGTCCTGTGAAGTCGGGAATCTGCTAGCCTAGTAGACATTGGAGCGGTCACAATAATAGGCTAAGATTGCATAAAATCCCCCCACCCCCCTACTTTTCACCACTTGGAGTGAGAAAATCTAGAGAACGAGGCTGGCTTATACCAGAAGCCCAGTCAACGCTCACAGCACTAAGCAGTTATATCTACACTAGATATACCAGCGAGACACTCAAAGTCACACTGACCATCACTGGCCGCTCAAATTGAAGTAATTGACTGTAACACACAAACGCCCATTGTTCTAGCTTGGGAATCGCGTCATATGCACAATCTCGGCAAGAATATACAAGACTCTGATTATGACAGCAAACATGACCATCTAGATGTCACATCCGCGACAAAGCCAAAAAAGTTTGTAGTTTTGCTAATTCAGTGTTTTTCTTTGTTATAATCATATGTATTACTATTATTTGATTTATGACAAACCCGGGATTTTAAGCACATTTCCATGGTGTCCGGGATTTCGCTTGAAATCTGGAGAAATCCCGTTTTTTCCGGGAGGGTTGGCAACCCTGGAACCTTCAGCTTTTGTAATCTGAACAAACTCATACATATATCAGCAAACAGTCCATTCTTAAGCCTCTTGAAGTAAATTAGTCAAAACAACAGAAAATGTACTCTAAAGAGTGAAATAATAAAACAAGGAAACAAAACGAGAGCAATTCACTGTATGCTTATCATACAACTACAAATATTGTCTTTTTCTTTCCTGAATCTCTGACAGCAATGAGCTATTCTATGCAATAATGTTCTGTCCCACTATCAAAACTAGGATAATATGGATTGACAGACTGATACGTTTGTTCCAATGCACCTGGACAACTCCATTGCTAAGACCCACTCCCAGAACCGCGCCTTCCTGGACCCAGGCCACAGATGAAATGTAGTCCTGAGGGGTGGATAGCTCCATCAGCTGGATGATGGTGCCATTTTCAGCATTCCACAAATATACAGCTGATCCGAGAGCTACGGTCAGTATGTTGGTTTTGGACCAGTCCAGCAGGTTTAGGTCTGTTGCATCAAATAAGGGGGAGGCATATTAAAAAAATAGCTGCTGCATGATATAGCAGATATGGAAATGCACATTCAAGTCATAATGTCAGCATATATTATCATTTTTCATTCTCTTAAAAGAATTCTGTAAAGGCAGTTTTATTAGGTGATGTTATTCTCATTTGCTATGCTTTATTCATGAATTGAACACAAGGCTGCCAATACTTCTTTCTAGTCACAACTTAGTTTTCACTGAGTAGGTGGAGAAGAAGTTATTGTATGTCACTGTGGTGGATTGCCCATATAACTATGAAGCCCAGTCAACGGCGTCGACTGGAAATTGGAAACTCTGCCCTTGTACAACTGAAGGTATTACAAATCCCTGTTTTTTAAGCCACTACCATTCATTCCCTAATTACTTTGCAAGTCAGATCTTGTGACAGTAGGTGTGCAAAAAGATGGCCACTGCATGTTCAGCACACTTAAAAAGATTTTTTCACAACTTACTCTTTGAAAGCCTCCTTTATTGTTGGTGTTCATTTTATTTTTAAGGAAGCTCCATATTTCTCATTAAGTGCAAATGATTTATTTAATAACCACTGAAACTGTTCACTTATTGAAGAGGTTTACTTATGTTTGATGCTGCTTGAATCTGTTTTAGGAACATGAAATTCAAAAGCTAATCTTTTTAAGCATCCTCAAGACACTGCCCTCCTTTGTTTTGTATCTGAGATATAGCAAAGAAAAGTTTGGATAAATCCAGAAAATTACCCAAAAATCTTGACCTGCGAGGCAGTTAGTTTCAGCCCACCACACAACCCATTAACAGCAAAACTTGATACCAAGCTCAGGTCAACCGCCGGACAATGTAAGTTGTGGCTAGCTAGCAGTCAAGAACAGCAATTATTGGTGTTGACAAGATAGAATATTCTGAAGGTGGCAGAATATTTTTTTTTTCAAAGAGAATGAAAATTACATAAATATGCAGAATCTATGAAGTCTATGAACATTTGAAGTCTCCACTTTCATATTTTTGTAACTACTTGTCTAAGAATATGACTAGTAAATTTACCATTATTTACCCCTTAAGTAGAAATCAAAATTACTGATCAATATTTCAAAAGAATACAGCTTGCGACCAAGGCAAATGAGTAGGAAGTCACGTCGAGCAATGAAGATGTACAGCTGTTTTTGGTCGTTCTAAACCACTTTACGACTGACACAAAATTTTTTTTTTTTTTGCTTTCACAAAATGACAATTTAACATTTTTTAATCTGACAAAAGAAATATTTTGGTATCATAGTCAGAAAATAGTAAAAAAAAAAAAAGGCTGTGCCTTGAACTCACTCAGTGCGACTTCCAACTCATTTGCCCGCCCTGGGCACAAGATATATCAGAATACGTCAAATTTGTGATGACTAATCTAGGTTTGGAAACAAAATGGCAAGATGAGAGTAAAAATGATGAAATTAACCCGGCATTATCTCTGTTAATCCTCTTATTATTCCTTTCTATTCACTCAAAAGTATTTCAATATTAAGCATTTAAAAGTGTACAAAAAACAATCCAAAATAATTAAATGTGCCTTCGTCCTTTCAAATACTAAATATATAATACACATTATGAAGAAGTAAATAATTACAGTAATCGTCCAGCAAATCTGGTGCATCTAACACTCGCTCAGGTTCCTTGGGAATGTATCGAGTGGTTGAGGCATTTTTGACAGCGGACTTGTCACAACTGTACAACACCTGCAAATTGTTCATGTGTGCTGGGGAGAGAAAAGACTAAGAGGTATCAGTAATCTGCACTGGCAATGTAAATGAAACAAACTGTCAGACTTCAAATTTTTTCTGTTGTGCTAGTGAAAAGGCAAGTGGTTTTGTAAAGCTGGTAGTCCAGATAATTTATCTGTTTCCATCGCATTACATAACTCACCCTTAGGATTTATTTACTTTTTTTGTGTATACTCAATTACAGATTGGCAGATTATGCTTTTCAGTTACCACCACAGATATAAATTTTTTTATCGCTATCAATAAAAAACAAATGAGGGGTAATGTCTGCAATGTGGAGTCAAGATTTTACAACTTAAGAAGCACAGGTCTTTTATAAGGGCAAATGGCAGTTCACCACTAGCTCCACAGTTTTATGTTAATTTTTTTTTTCCCCGATAAAAAAGGTTTTGTTTTTTTTTTGTCATGAAAAAAGAATGAATGTTGAAATTTCATCATAAGACATTTTCAAAAAATTCTCTTCTTGCACTTGATAGCTACAAATACGAGTTCACTATACTAACTTTTTAGAAAATATGCAACAAACATTCTGGGTGGAGGAAATAAATTTGAAAGATTTCAGAGTACCCAAAATCCAAGACTGTTGTGTTCCCATGGCAACTGTTTGAGCCAATCAGGTTTTTTTATTCCGCAGTCTTCCTCTAATGTGCCAGATTCAATGGAAAAAGGTGAAACTGTCTCTGTGATACCATAGTAAAAAAAAAAAAAAATATCCCCCACACCCTCCCATTTTAACATCCACAAAATGTACATAGGACCAAGTTTACTGTCTGTCTCTGATGAGACTAACTGCTTAACTGTGGTATGCCAGGATCAGGGCAAAAGGAAAATCTGAAAAAGAAATCTCCAAGAGAAGAAAAATTCTAATGAAGACTCAAAAAAAGCTGGGTTTGAATCTCAACCTTGAGATTCTGAGGCAAGCATCTTTCCTGTGAGCCACCAGGGGCCGTATTTATAATTGAGTCGTAAGGCAGTCGTAAGCTTAGGACTACCGTAACTCGCTGCGGTATGCTTAC
>JBCAUA010458641.1:1907-14779 GCA_038406235.1 Peronia verruculata | reverse complement strand
CCCCCCCCCCCCCCCCCCCCCCGAGGTGGAGAGAAAGAGAAATGATTGAGGACAAATGAATGAGAAGGAGAAAGAAAGCAAGCACAAACTCACATACACACACACACACACACACACATTATGCACACACACACAGACACAGTGAAAGAGAGGGAAGGGGGGGGGAATGAAAGAAGGTTGGACTGATATGTCAGGTGGCAGGAATGGTCGATATTGTGGCGTAGATTTGTCTGGCATATTGCATAATGTTGTAGCTGAAGCAAAAGTTGTAGATGTAGTTGATGTGGTAAATGTAGTGTGGATGTTGTGGGTGACCTTAGAGTTGTTGGTGAAGCTGTAGCTGTGGCACATGAAGATGTTGCTGATGCTGTCTTCCTGCAGGCAACTGTTGGTTTATCGCTGGAGCGGCTGTGCTAGTTGCCTCCCACAAAGCTCAGTTTGAGCGCGTCGTACCCATGGATCAGGGCTTCTCACCTGGCCAGTACACAGGTAAGGGCAGACGTGTCTGGAGGAAAGGGGTGTGGGAGGGGAGAGGTGATATGAGGATGGGGTGGACGATGGAAGTAGGGACAAAGGAAGGATTGAAGACAATTTCTGATGGTTGAATGCTTAAGAATCTTGATGGCTACAGGATTGTCAGGACAAATCTTTGAGAGATTGACACAGTATAGATTAAAGCTCTCATAGTTTTACAAAATCATCCACGTTTTGAGTCTCTGACTCACTGAAATTTGCATTGCTAAAATGAAGTTCTTGACAGTGCACTGGATATCAAATATATAGAGATCAAATTGAAATTTGCAGCATAAAAAGTCTGGAAATGTATAAATGTTACAGTTGATGGATTTGTTGTAATGAAATTTCAGAAAAGAAGTTATTAATTCATCTTTAATGAGGAAATCAACCAAGAATCAATGTATGAACGGTCAATGAAATTAGATTAATTCATTATTTGGAACTTGATTGCAAGGTCAACGAAGAACACGTCACACTACACTTCATGAAATCAATTTTAACACAGCTGATTCAAAGACAGAATGACATTGTACATGGCGGAAGTGATGTGTTTATCTGTTTCACTTTTGGATTTAACTTTTTTTCTTTAAGGGAAGGGGCAGGGGGAGGCAGCAGTGTTGGGTACATTAATCCAGCTGAGACATTTGGAATTGTGTTTTCCTACTGGTCTAATTTGCAAGCCGATCACTTTGAGTTCGGGATTCATGGGCTCAGTCTTGTGTACGAGACATTCTGTTATTGGCTAGAACCTCAACAGATATTGTCAGCCTTTCATTTTGTACAAGTGCCTTGAATTTCAAGGCGGACTGTCCATCAGTAACTGTCTTAACACCAAAAGAAATGAACAACAGTCCTTAGATTTAGATATTTAACGCTCAAAATTTATTACTTTAATTTTTGTTTAGACTGGTTGGCCCCTCTTAAGACAGAAAACAAAAAAACAACAACAAAAAAATTTCCAAAAAAAATATCCATTGTCAACTTAGCGTTTCCATGGCTGTATTTCCACAAGTTGATGCGCCAACAAAGAACTCTTGTCTTCCTGTTTATCAACTATCAGACATCTAAGAATGTATAGATTTTGCAGCTTAGCACAGCAGACACCTGGATCTTTACTAAAGATGTAGCATTACAATTGGATACAAGCTTTCTTTTTTTTTTCTTTCTGTTTTTTGGTCAGTACAGGATTCCTGTTGTATGTGAAATAACCTGTGAATATCTTCCCCTCTTCTCCCCACCCACCTCTTGGACAGGTATGTTCCGATTCAACTTCTGGTGGTACGGTAAGTGGAAGGAGGTGATCGTTGACGACTATTTGCCCACCGACGGTTACCGGCTCATCTACGGGAGCAACAGAGAGAGACCAAACGAGTTCTGGCCCCCTCTGCTGGAGAAAGCTTATGCTAAGTAAGACAGGGGTGGGGAATGGGGAGGGGGAAGCAAAGGGGAGGGATTGGAGGGGTGGGAGGGAGTGTCTATTCTAGCAATTTGGCCAAGAGATAGGAGAGAACATGCAATCAATCTCTGTCATCAAGGGATGGGATAGGGATATAAATGGATAAATGATTGAATGAGTCAGAATGGTTGAGTAATATGTGACAGAAAGTGAATGAATGAATGAATAAATTCATGAGTCAATGAATGCAAGGATGTATAAATGAATGGAAAGCGCGGATGTATAGAGTGAATGAATATGGAAATGAATGAGTCTATGAGTGAATGAATGTGTAAGTAAGTGAATATAATGGATGAAAGAATCAATGGATGCATGAATGAATTAAGAATTGAATACGTGAGCAAATCAGTGAATAAATAAATAAAATAATGAATAAATGAAATAATGAATGAATTTGTCTCTGCCAGATTGCGAGGAACTTACGAAGCTCTGGACGGTGGGAAGATGCAGGACGCCATGGTGGACATGACAGGTGGGATTTCTGAGGTTATCGACCTACGCCAGAAACACGAGGTGTCGCCCGAGCTGTACTATCTCCTGGAGAAATCCTACAAGATGAAGACGTTGATGGGAGCCTGCATCTTTGTGAGTAACCTTAGGGGGCGGGGAGAGAAGACAGGTGGTTGGGTGTCAGAACGGACGAGGGTACTAAGATGAGTGGACAAAGTTTTGTGGGTGTCTGAGGGCAGTGCTGAGAAAACTTAAGAGGGCAGATCACAGACGAGTCTTTGGATGAATGTGGAAGTCGAACTGGTCTTGTTGAGCCTGTCAATGTACTGAGGGTGGTGATCTCAGGTGAACTGGGAGAGAAGAAAATACACAGGTGAGGCAGATGAGACATTGAAGATGACAGGGGATGCAAATGGACGAAATGTCAGATGTTTACAGTTGTTGCCATGGCGAGGACTTTAATATACTAGAAATGGAAGATCAGTGGGAGAAACTGGCTCTGTTTGTCAAGCTTCCTTTGAAGTCTCCATGGTGTGGGAGGTGTAATCAAATCATCTGTGCTAGCCCAAAAAGGTTACGTTACGTTCTATATATGTTTTTCAACTTCCTGGTGAAGGTATCTCGATAGAGGTGACAGAGCTAAAGGCAGATCCAGAATTAGTTCTTGAGTTGATAGCAATGTCGCTGTATAAGCAAAATTTTCAAAACTCGAGAAGTTTCACTGATTACTCCATCTAAGATATTTCTCTATATATCTGTAGCAAATAACTGGCTCAGCACTAAAAATAGAAATGGCTTCACGTATAGCAGGAAAAATGGGAAGGAAATTGATTCATTGGGGATTTTCATATAAGAACTGGAGAAAAAGATGTGACCACATAAACATCTAGAACTTCTCAGTTATATGTGACAGAATTGATTTTTACTGACTGTATCTAGAACTTCTTAGTTATATGTGACAGAATTGATTTTTACTGACTGTAGTCATTGATGTATCACTTTTTCAGCGACCAGAGAACTCTCCAATGACAGAGATTGAGAAATCCAATGGACTGTACATGGGCCACGCCTACAGCATCACCGGCTTCCGACATGTTAGTATCAAGCATGGCTGTGGTGGGGGGAGAAAGAAAGGATTAAGTGGGGACTATCAGAACTTTCTGATGTGAGACCGTGGGCCAGATAATGTGTGTCTTTGAGGACAATGGTCATCTCTTTGATTTTAGATATGTTTTGTGGTCTGCTAGAAATGTTTAAGTTTAACTAGTATTTTTGTGCAAAGTTACCTCACAATGAGACCATTTCAGGCATGTCTATGGACTGTCTTTGGTTTGATGGTGCAGAGGTTAGACACTTGCTGTCTTACATTATAGTTGAAGCTGATGTTTACTGAGCAGACGGGGAGAAACTTATTCTATGCTGAGATAATGCTGAGATAAGTCTTGTATCCAGGGACGAATGGTAATAGATATTTGCTTCTGTGTTTGTTAGTGCTAAGAAAGTGAATTGTTCTACAGTGTCTCACTGATGCATTGGTCATCTCCAGCAAATAGTGGGCGTGGCATGGTAGTGATGAGGTCTTGGTGTAGGGGCTGTTGTTTTTTCACTTTGTTTCTTTTAGTTAGACAAGTACAAATATCAACAACAGATGCCTCAAGTATTTACATGTGGCTCAGGCTAAACATATCTACGTTAACCCTCACCCATCTAGACATGTACATTTACTCAAGTCAAATCCAAACACGCAGAGTTAATGAAATCTGAACAACAGTTTAGGATTGTTTTTTTTTTTTTGCTCTATCCTAATTACTTCCCTTTGCAGACAGTGAACACATTTTGTAAAGGTGGAAAAAACCAAGAACACATTTGTTTCTTCTTTTGATTCAAATTTTTTAACTTCAGAGAAAAATGGACAAAATCATTTTGATAAGACAAAAACATTTATTCATTTTTATTAAAAACGTTTTATTATGAATTTTTCAGAATTATTCAAAGGTATGTTTGAAGTTGTTCAAAGGTATGTTTGAAGCAAAAAAGCAAGAAAGTGATTTTTTTTTTTTCTCTCTTAACTAGTTTGTTTCAAACGCCTTTGGTCTAGCAAAGGGAGGTAAAAGGACTGGTCGAAACCACTTCCCACAGACAAGTGAAAAACATTAATTTCTCTCTGTGTGAAATGAAACAGTTTACTTGAACTATCTTGATCAGGTTTAGAGTTGAGTGAATTAGTTCATATTTATTTCTGTAACATTTGCCTTCAGACATGGTACTGTATAGTCTTGTTTTAGTGGTCTGAGCTGCCCAGTGTGATCTTACAATGTTTTTTGTCCTGGTCAGTTTCCCACTGGACGAGGGACAGTCAACTTGATCAGGCTGCTGAATCCCTGGGGGCGGGGAGAGTGGAAGGGGCCATGGTCAGACAGGTGGGTCACTTTGACATTTTTACACATCCTGGCAGGTGGGTCTCCACAGATTGTGATATTGATAAACTCACCATCACGAACTTGACATCCAAACCATGTGTATGAAATATAACTTTGTGAATGTAAACACAAAAATCTTGACACATGACAAATGACATACAAAGTCCGAGGTCTGTGCCAGCTTGTATTATTGACCTAAGAAACGTTACACATTTATAGTTTTGATTTGTCTTTAGCATAAAGTGTCAAGACGTATGTTAATTTCTTTGCAAAAAAATTTGTCAGTATTTTTTTTTCTTTTTTTTTAAATGATAGAGCCATCAGTTATATAAACTTTATATATCCCTACAATTGTATGGTTCATTATTTTTGGAAAAGGAAGTTTAACAGGTCCCAGATTGTCATATAATCTGAGTGAAACAAATCCTAACTGGCAGTTTGAAAATCTCCAGGTCCCCAGAGATGACCTACTTAGCGCAGGACCTGAGAGACAAGTTAATGTACCGAGATCGCGATGAGGGAGAATTTTGGTGAGTACTGGCATGGTTTGGAACAGTTAATTGAGAATATTTGAACCCCTGTACTAGAAGTGTCAGCTGTTCATGAAAACAGTGAAAAGTATTGTCATCGCAACAGAAAAAACTACTTTTTACCAAAAATTTTTATCTCCAAGATATTTTTCTAAACTTTCATTATGAGAATGTCAGTAGGAACAAGCATTCCTATGCCAAATTTTTGCATTTTGATTATGCTGAGAGAGAATAAATTCACTCACGATATTCACAGCTTTGTTTAATTTTTGAGTCAGATCAGCTGTCACTTAACTGAAAAAAAAAAGAAAAAACCTGGGCAACCTGTTGGCCCTTGTGTGAGTGTCATTGGTATGGAAATTTGTGGATAATCCGGATTCTTCTTTAGCAACTATTGACTTCAAATTTATTGAAACAGAAAATGAAAATGAAGAATTGGTTATCAGATCTGGACCAATAGTGGAGGGTTTTTGTATAGAATTGGCATTGAAATGAAAATGTTTTTCTGAATTATTGTGCTACCAAGGGTTACCTTCCCTGTGCGACAATAAACCCTCATTCAGTGTGTAAGAAATTTCATGGAAGTGATTGGAAAACTCCCCATGTGGCGCAAGACGGGTGACAAGAGTGGGTTCTTTCATTGCCTTTAACTTCCTGACATCTTCTAGGATCCCACCCACACCTGGGTTATGACTTCTAGTGTCCGTTACATATCTTTTCTTTGGGGGTTAGTTTCTGAGAGGTCACTTTCTCTTCAAAACAATGAATTCTCATTCAATCTGATAGAAATCTTAAGGCATATTTGGATTCAGTTGGACAGTTACAGAAAATTGGTGAGTCTATTCAGCATCTAAAGGTGATACATACGTGTATTCTTTGAAAGTAGTCCCGCTGTTCCCCCTTTGGTTTGAAATTCAGACTGGCCTTGAGGACTCATTGAGCAAGAGAAACAATTCCCACGGAATTGCGTTTCTGGGAAAAGATTGAAAGATTAAAGCGAGTGTACAATGTGACTGAATATTTGGTAGACTGAGTACTGGGAAAGAAAGACCTTAATGTTGATGTTTTCTGCTGTACCCAGGATGAGCTATGATGATTTCCTCATGAACTTTGATGAGATCCAGCTGTGTCACCTCCAGCCTGACGCTTTCATAGCTGAACTTCAGGACAATGATGTGAGTCTACAAGTGTGTTTGTTCAGGTGTTTGAACGGAAGAGAAAGAGTGAAGGAAGCAAAATTGTTCACCTCAGGTGTGGTTATGAAAATTCAGAAGGCCATGTTTTTCAGCCAGCTAAGCATATACCATTTTCAAGTACAAAAAGTATGATACAAATGTTGTAAAGAAGTGAAAACATCTCGTACTCCCTTGTAATCTTGTCAAGCCAAAAAAATTGAGGAAAAGTTATGATAGTAAGAAGACAATGTTTTGCGTCACATCATGAATTCTTCAGAATGTTCAGTCACTTATGTTTCAATTGTTTTTTTAAATGCAAAGGAAGAAATAAATATTATGGAAGGCTAATATCTGTCTAATATATTGCTAGCGTGTTCACAAGAAAGGATTGAAAAAGGACCGAGGGACAGCAGTTCTGCTGACAAATTGATATAGAAGAGACAGACACAGTTGAAAATCTACCAGACATGTAAATCTAATATAGGGATAGACAGATGGAGCCACTGGTATTTATGTCATACCATCAACTTCCTCACAACTTTCTTGTCCATTCATCTCTTACCCAACCAATATCTGACACGATCTCTCTATCTCTTGTTCCACAGAGAAAGCAGATGTGGAACGTGACAGTTTATCATGACAACTGGCTGCGAGGAGTGACGGCAGGCGGATGTGGCAATGCACCCTATCAGCGTATGTTGTTTCAATTACATCTATAAGAAAAATATCAAAATTGGGTTTTGGCTATTTTTTGGACACTTTGACCTCGTCAGATGTGAGAAAAAGGCCGATTGGGACGGGAAACATCTGCTTTATGCCAGAAAATGGTACTAAATGGCCCCCTTAAAAAACTGTATAGAAGGATTTTGAAAATTCATTTGTGATTTTCTCAAAATATAGGTGATTTTTTTTTTACTATTTTTTTGTAAGGCTTTTTTTTTAATCTTGGAACCAGTTGACTTCAAATTTTCAGTCCATATTTTTCATAGATATCATTCAATAATGTGCATCATTTTTTCTAAATTTTATTGACATCTTGAAGGAAAATTCTATATCTGATGGAAAACTGAATAATATACAGATCCCTCAACCTACAGATATATAAACAATTTTGTGACAAAGTTATATGGCATATAAGCAAACTACAAATCAATAATTTTTTTTTTTATCAAACGATTACATTGAATACTTTAGGAGCCTTTGGTGTTTGAAAATGGCTAACTTTCAAGACACAAAAATCCAACAAGGCGCCGTTGTCATGGCAACCTGATGCAAAACAAATTTTTGCCTCACTTTTCTTCTGGTTATAGCATGCTGCATCTGAATTTGAAGCTTAAAGAGTCCTTAGTCCAAGCATCCAAAAAATTACTTCCAGGACTGGCACCCCACTTAATTGAATATATATGAAGACTCCAGTGGAAAAACCAGATGTGATTTTTTTTGTGAAAAGTGAGTTATTGCCCAGTGTTATAATAATATAGCACACCGCTAAGATTTGTTAACCAGAACAATAATTCGGAAAAACTAGGTAAGTTCTGATAAAAAGATTTTTTTAAAGAGTATACAGGGAAAAACTATAGACTTCTAAACTTTGTTTTCCTCCCTTTGGAGAAAATGTGACATCTGGTTTTTCTTCATATAAAAAAAAAAAGGAAAACAAGTGGACATTCTGAGGTCAGGTTCAGGAGGTGACTAAGTCGGAGTCTAAGATGGTCCGGAGATGGAGGAGGGGAGGGGAGAACAGAGTTTTATTTCCCACATACTGAGCCCGATGACATGTCCCGATATGTCCCGATGACATTCACAGATTTGTTCTGTTCTTATGATCTCCAGATTTGTACTGGAAGAATCCACAGTTCTATGTCACACTGACCTCCCCGGACAACACGCTGGGCCACGGCAACGACTGCACCTTGATTGTCTCACTGATGGAAAAAGAGAGAGATAGCCAGTCTAAGATAGCCATCGGCTTCGATGTCTACAAGGTAAGTGGCACTGGCTGGTTGGTTTTTGAAGAAACTATCACATAGTTGTCTCGCGCCCAGGCCAAATGAGTTGGAAGTCGATCGGGAGATTTCAGGTTACGGCCGTTTTTAACTATTCTCTGACTGACATAACGAAATTATTTCTTTTCCACAAAACAAAAATTCAACTTCTTCTAACCTGAAAAAAAAAAAATTTGGTATCTGAGTCTGAAATCAGTTAAAAACAGCCTTAACTTGCGATTACTTGAATGGGTGAGCAGATAAATACATTTGATGGATGAGCAAAAAGAAAAAAAATCTGACTTAACCATTCTGCTCTCACTACTTACATTTCATCTCAGGAAGTAAATAGTGTTTGCTTATCCTCAGAATTTTTCAGACATGTAAAATCTCGCTCTCTATCTCTCTCTGGGGAAGCCTCAAATTCTTTGGTGACTGCTGACACACTGATTTCTTTGACTACATAATCCATATGTCTTAATGTTGAAACTTTTCAGCTTTATACACCTGTGTAAACATGAACTAATGGACAAGAATTTCCATTTTCATTATGGCAAATGAGTTAATATTTGTGATCTGTGCGTCCTCTATCTGTAGCTACGGTATCCAGAATTACGTCCCCTGGACAACTCGCGAGCTCCCCAGAATGCGCTCCTTCTGACTCAGCGTTCCGGCTCTTACGTCTACTACCGAGAGATCACCAAAAGGTTTGAGCTCCAACCTGGCACGTACGTCATCATCCCCAGCACGTTCCACCCCCACGAGGAGGCGGAGTTTATGCTGAGACTGTACACGGAGAAACATGTGCCGAGTGGGTAAGAAGGTTCTGGAGCTTTTGCCTTTCTTCTCTTCTCTCATTTCCTGTTCGGAGATTTTAACTCAGTTGCTGACAACCATTGCTGGGATCCCTGTTATGGCACTGAAAGGCTAAAGGAAATCAAATCAAGAATTGATTATTACACAGGTTTGACCTTTGGGTAATCAGTGGACGGGATGGGAGATAAAGAGAGACTGAAAGAAAGGCATCACAGCCAGGAACCCATGACATCTTCGGTTCCAGCTCCTCATTTTATCATCTTTGCATGGGCATGGCAGTATCTGTAGCTTCGGAATGCGTTCTGTCTTCTGATGTCATCCTCTGTCTCTCAGTGATTTGACCGATCACTCTCTCCATTTCAAGATGTCAACTTTCTCACTCAGTGTCCTAACTCACCATGTACATTATATTTCATTTGTTTTGTAGTTAAGACAGTTTAATTGTGAGGCGATGAAATGTCACATTTAATTTGCATATCTTATGACAACTGAGCACCGCTTGTGGTTAAACGGTCAAACAGTTGAGAAAAACTTTATGAGAAGTAAAAAAATTCATTACAATATGAGATGTGACATAATGACATCAAGCCCCCGTCAAACTGCAGTGACTGGAGGAATCACATGTTTTTTTTAACAGACTTTTTTTGTTTTTGCCAAACCCTTCTGTGTCAATCTGAAAATGTATTTCACAGTTAAATTTGCTAAAATAGATTGAGTAGAAACCCAAAAATTGTAATTTAGTGACTTGGCCTGACAAAGATTAATAAGGATTTGCAAGAGTGATTGGCTATTTTCTCACTAAATTCAGCTGCGCCAATGGGTCACAACCTTCATCCTTAATTGCAAATCTCGCTTTCTACTTAAGGTAAAACAAAATTTTTGCACACACAGAGAGGGAAACGAATAATCTTTACAGCAATACCAATAGCTCCATATGCTTAAACTTTGACGAGAGCCTGATTTCATTGTATTGCATCTTATATCTCTGTTTGCAAGTATCCCAACCTGTATGTTCCCAATATAGAGTAAATGTAATGTTTTCCAAGTTGACGGTCTCTGGTGTTTGACTGCGTGTAGGGGAAGGAATCCATACCAGCTTTCATCTTTACCTGTTCATAAGAGTTGTCTTTCTTGTCCTCTTTCAGAGTCCTGGATGAAAGGGTGGAAATAACGGAGGTAAGTTCATTAGGTCATGCCTGGACTCCTGGACTGCTCAAAGCTGATGGCTTGACCACAGAGTGACCCTTTTGTCTTAGTTCACCTGCTGATAAATTGTTATGAATTTGGATAATCTGTTTCACAACTATTTTAAGTAGAAAGCTGAACTTTGCCTTATGATAGGCATTTTTATGCTTTGATTATTTTTTTTCTTTCAAATGGCCGTGAGCTTCCAATCAATGTCTCTGTTTTATTTTCTCATCTTATCTCCAGATCCTGGCTCAAGTTTCTGGTTTTTTCTTATATCCCTTTTTTTGTTTGTTTTATTTCAGCCTGTCCTCTCAGCAAAGGATGAAATTGACGAGGTCTTTTTACGCCACGCAAAGTCGGATCAGAAATTGGATGCCAAAGAATTGTTTGCTTTCCTGCAGGATATGTCATTGAAAGGTGAGCGCTTTGCCTGACGGAGTTGATAGGAGCAAGGACTCTGAAGGGAGTGGGGTGGGAGGGCTGTGGACAAGAATGGCGACGTCGGAGATGGAGAGAAAGATTTTGTCCAGCTACAGGTCGGCGCCCCAGAATTGAATTGTCATACCCACAACATGAGACTGTTGTAGTCAAAGACAGTTTAATTCGTGGGTGACAAAGTGTTGGCAACAAATCCTGTCCAGATTTTGATAGATTTTCTCAGTTGAGTTAAAATCAGGGTGAAAATTAAAACCAATAGAATGGAAGAAATGGGATGGGGGAGGAATTGTCAACATATGACTCGGAGGGTTGATTTTTTTTTCCTTTATTTCTCTGGGTCAAGATGACCTTGCCTGTGAGAGCTGACTGTTGTTTTCTTCAGAATGGCAGAGAAAATATCTTTTTGCTTTTTGTTCTCAGAACTTGGTGAGCAGGTGACGTTTTCCTTGGAAGCCTGTCGGAGTCTGGTCTCACTGATGGATGTATCCTTTCTTGACTGATGACTGCATAAGTCATGTGTGTCATAGTCCTTTCATGTGCTTGAATCTGTTCAGAGTGGATGACTGGGTGATTATGGTTTGGTCCATGGTGTCACTGGCTCTGCTCTTATCTTCTGTCTGATTCACCCATTGTTTGTATGTGTGTCTGACCCACGCAGTGTCTGTTTATATGTCTGGATGATGTCTGTCTCAAAGCTGTTTCTGTTGGCACAATGGTTATTATGTCTGTCTGTCTGTTTGTCTATGTGATCAGTGTCTGTCTATCCAGCCGTTCAGTATCAGATCTTAACCATAAACCCAGGACAACAAAAGTGGATACCTCAGTCTGGCAGAGACCAAGCGAGCCTGGAAGGAAATCAAAGCATACAGGGTAAGTCTGTCTGTTTGTCTGCTTATTAGACAGACTCGTTGGACAGACAAAAATGAGAGAGAAAGAGAAAACATTCACTTTCAGAGTCATTTTTTCTTGTGATCTCTTGACAAAATACACATGAAGACCAGCTGGTGACGATGAGTGGATGTCTGCTTTCTGTAGATGGAAGAAAACGATTTCTATGCTTTTTTTTACATGTTGAAGTTATTTGACTCAAGACAAGTTTTTATAAAACAGTGGCTGTTCCCTTGTGATCGTTTTAGGTGCGATAATTAAGGCACAGGACTAAACGCATGGACTGCTATCTATACAATATAAAGAGTGGATGTGTGTTCTTTTTTCCTTATTCTTTTTGCACTTTTCCCATCCTCTTTAATTGCTCTCTCTCTCTCTCTCTCTCTCACACACACACACATACAGAGAGAGAGAGAGAGGGATGCTTGCCGCATACAAACACAAAGACCCATACACATACATACCACAGACAAAAAGACAGAAGTAGCTACGAATATTCATCAAAACTTTATAACAGAAGACTTTCATAGAGGACATTGAAATATTTATTCACACTGTTACACAGGGAGTGCTCGCCATAAAAATGTCTGTGCTTCATCATTGTCGTCTTCAGATTCAATGTCAGTAATGCAGAAACTCAATTATCAAAAACAGCCAAAAAATATGTTCAAAATGTTGCTTAGTAAATAATTGTTTGCATATGAGAAAAAGTTTAGAACATCCTTATTTTGCAAGATACGACACGGAACCAAGACCAAAAGCTGCCGTCCTGGTATGAATTGGGAATTTGAATCTATAAAGCCTAACTTGAGCTAGATATGGAAATGTGTGTCTTGGAACAGATGAAAAATTCATAGAAAAGTAATAACAGTACTTTATGGAGACATCTCAATCCTTCTTTGGATATGCCAATCCTTCTTTGGATATGCAATTTTATGTGAATGTTTTGCCAACAGTAGATGCAGCCCTTGTCACATGCAAATGAAATTCTATGCTTACTGTTCTTCAAG
>JBCAUA010458530.1:0-17474 GCA_038406235.1 Peronia verruculata | reverse complement strand
CCCCCCCGCTTCCTCATTGCAATACGAGGCCCAGATAGACACTCCGTTATTATTATTATTTTTTTGGTGAAAAAGTTCTAGATCTAGTTACGTATATAACAAAAATAAAATAAATAAATAAATAATTTTTAAAAAAAAATGTATTCTGGATTGAAAAAAAACAAAAAACTTTTTATTGTTGTTATTATTTGGTTTAAAAAAAAATAGCAACGCTTTTAGGCGACTTGTCATGAGTCGAGCATTAGAAAACAAAAAAGATTTTGTTACCGTGTCTTTAAAACCAACTACTAAATAAATGCATAGATAAATAGATAGAAAAGTAAACTAGTCAATCAATCAATCAATCAGTCAGTCAGTCAATCAGTCAGTCAATATCTTTTAAGGACAATGCTAATGATGAGAAACGAATAAGTGTTGTCATGAATTTGACAGTGCCCATTTTCACATAATATTTTATGTAAATTGTTTATGAAATTTATCTCAGCTTGATCTGGGTGAATTTATTTATTTATTTGATTGATTTGGCTATTTTTTAAAACCTTTATACATTAATTAATTCATGCACCCATTCGTGTTTTTTGTTTATATTTTTCATTGATTTATTTTGTTTGTTTCTTTGTTTCTTTTTTCTTTGTTTATTGATTTATTTATTGACAACAGCTGATAGACGACCTTGGATAGGTCAATAAATATAATAATAATAATATGAATGATGATGATGACGTAATATTGATTTCTGTTGATGATATAATAATATGATGATTTTTATATATTTACTTTGTTGCCCTGAAAAAGAGTCAAGTTGACTTATAAAATTTGGCAAAGTAATATCAACATCAAAGGCAAAGTTTGGCGAGTGTTCTGCTACATCAAGACCTTCATATTATTGTTATTGGCTTCTCTTTCGTGTACACGTTTTTTATTAGTTGCCGGTTAGATAGTGGTCTTAGTTCTGAAGGCATTTTTGTGAAATGATTTTGATGATATATTTATTTTATGCCCCAATGCAGGCACGTAATGTTGATGGTCAAAATAGTTTGTCAGTTTGCATAGCATCAACTCCTCCTAATAAAAAATTGTTGTTTGTTTATAGTAATTGCTTTTGTCAGTACAATGTATCATTAATATCAGTATAATTATTAGTGTTAATAGCAATATTAGTATTGGTATAAGTCAGTTGTATTTTGAGATAGTTACCGGTGACACTTTTGTTTTGTACTTCAAGACATTAATTTATAAACAGTGATGTTTTGTAATGTTCAGCATACCAAGTTTTCCGGTATCTTGTTTGTTTCTTTTAGTATATTCAGTTAGTAAACAGTCCTATAATAAATTGAGACAGTTCTGTCGAGTGATGTTGATCATTTGTCTCCCATCAACATCAATTTTCAGCCTATTAATTTCTCATACTGTGTTATTTTTGTTGTTGTTTTTGTTATTGTTGCTGCTGCTGTTGTTGTTTAATGCAATATGAGGTAGTCACCGGCTGACGGTATATTTTGTCTCTTAGTTCAGATAGGATGATGGTGATTGGTGGTGCTAATAATGAAAGCAATGATAGAAATTATTATTATTGTTGTATTTCTGTGTCAACTGGAGCAACAATCGTAGGGCCATTAAGATTTATAGTACTTCTAAAAACAAACTGTGCACTAAGTCTTTGTCTTTGCTTTATGGATAACCATGAAAACATGCAGATTTTCATTTATGTGACTTGACTATAGTGTTGTTTGTTCCTTTTCATGACAGTTAATGTTATGGTTATGGTTTTTATAAGCTTTTCAACCTCCTGTAGTGGTGGTTATCTCAGCTGTCCACAACCGTGGTCAAAAAATAACATAACACTGTTGTGTTATGTGTACATCAGTGTATAACAAAGAAATACTTAGGGGTTAGTCCATGATATATGGCCTTATTATGCAGCCATTCATCAACCATCACTTTCACTCCTTTGTCTACCTGTTCCCTCCACCCTCGTCCCTATTTTCCTTCATATGTAGCACTCCGCATTTCTCTAAGGGAACAATCTGATGTGATAGTACACCTTGAGTATTCGCGTGTCTTGGTCTGACACCGGACTCTGAAGCAGATTTTATATTAAGGACCGGGTTCTTAGAGGGGTATATAGTAGGCCTGTGCATGACCGGTCATGATAACCAGTTATATCGGTCATGGACTCATGAACGATTAACCGGTTATGATGACCAAAGATTGGTTAAGTTGTCGGTTATGTGCAACCATGAAGTGAGGCTAAAGCGGTCATCAGTTAGCTACACCAGTGTCTTGGATCTCGGGAAACCGTCAACGACACGCGTTCGTCCCAATGTCACCCTTCTCAAATTCTCCCCCTGTGAATGAACTTTCTTTCTTTTATTGAATATTTTTTTTCTTACTAAAGTGGAGGAAAAGTGGAAAAACTCTACTCTAGTTTTTTACTCGGTATTTAACCCTAGAAGTGCCAAAGGGTGATCTGCCGAGGTGTTACTTCTAGTAATTTGCATGAGTATTACATTTTATATGGCTGTAATACAGTAAGAGTAAGAGGAACTTCGTTTCATATTATGTGTACTGCCATTTGTGTCTAAACTGTCATTTCTTGAACAGAGATCAATACCATTGTGGTGATATTGCATTCTGGCTGTTTCCTTTCATTCTTTTAGTATTAAAACCATTAGAATGATAGACTTCAAAGCACTGGACACACGCTTTGAATTTCCTCCTCTCCCACCATCACACCCCCATGCGAACGTTAGACACGTGGTAGGCCTATGTTGTTGTTATGAAATTCTAACGAAGCGACCTTTATTGTTCATTAATTAATTAAATTTTGATTAATGAGCATTATTATTATTATAGTACTATTTGGTATCAAACGCATTAGAATTCGACGCCCGATCGATCTGCAAGGTCAGATTTGTGAAATATTACGTTTCACACACCACTTTTTTCTTAATCAGAGTCCCCTGTCAGAGGTCAAGTGAGCGAAACTCAGGATGAGTATGGATGATGGTTTGTTTGTTTCTGGTCACACATTATAGACTAAGGTCAAGGCCATAACCATAACTGGTGTGACGTCACGCATGGCAAAGAGGAAATATTTAACCAATTCAATAATCGACGATCGACGGTCATGGAGTTGATTAACCGGTTAACCGTCGGTCACCAACATTGTCGGTCATGCACAGGCCTAGTAGGCCTAAATAAAACTAAATTATAGAGGAAAACTTCTTTTTCATGGCAGAAACCACTGTATTTGTAATGGACAGGTTGCACTATTCACTTAAGGCAGCTTTTCTTTTCTTTTTTTTAAACAAATAGTTCATGAATAAGATTTTTCGATAACCATTAGTCAAGATTGTTGGAGAAGATTTTGTGTAGCACTTCTCAGCAAGTTGTAAAGATTAGATTCATGTGATATAATCATCACATAACTCTTAAAAAGCACTAAGTTGACCAGTGCGAATATATATACATATCCATAGCTAGCCTGACTGTTGACCCTACAGATCGTGCCAACCACAAATATATTGGACTCTTGAACCACTTAGGCGGGGAAATGCAAAGCGCGTATATTTATTTGGTCCTGACTGTGGTGAGATTCTTTTCACCTCATCACTTAAAATTACAGGCAAAGGCCCGCGACTTTATCAAATAATTGCTAGGCATAAGTGCAGCTGACAATGGGCAGGCTTATCTCTCCGTTTAAGGAAGATTTCACTCATGGAGTGGATGAGAAATATATCACTGCTTCCAAAAACTTACAAATCCTAATGTTGAGGAAGGTAAGTGGACATGCCGTCCGAATGAACAATATATCAAAAAGCCACACTGGCCTATTCAAATCCTCTATCAAATAAAAAGACTGCAAAAGAGGAGAACTTGTAGGTATGTGTGATATCCCTTACCTAAAATGAAATAATAGTGGTCGGGGTAGTATTCTGTTGATCAACCCATCATCAGAGTATGAACAGTATTTACAGTGGTCATACTTTCATGGTAATAAAAATGGCAGTAGTACCATATACAACGTTTTCTCAGACCAACCAGTTATTGCTGTTTTCACTCCATTATTTCCAATGATAATAATAATAATAATAAACAACATTAGATCTATTCCTTATGTGAAAACTGAACTTGCAATATGATCAACATTCCCAAAAATGCATTATTATTTTGGATGGTAACGTTTTAGGGATAGACGTGAATTTTTCTTTCTTTCTTTCTTTCTTTCTTTCTTTCTTTCTTTCTTGTTTTGTTTCATTTTTCTCTCTTTCTTTTTCTTTCTTGTTGTGTTTCTCTTTCTTTCTTGTTTTTCTTTCTCTCTGTTTCTTCCTTTATTCCTTCCTTTCTCTCTGTTTCATTTTTTTTCGTTTTTTCTTTTTCTTTACCTTTTCCTTCTTTTTTCTTTCTTTGCTGACGAGAGCAGGCTTTTTAATTTTTTGTTTTATTTTTTAATTCTCTTTTTCATCCAAGTTATACCAAAACAAAATGAAAGCAAACCCATGTTTAACCATGCCCAGGCAAAGATGAAATTAGACATACAATGTTCATGTTAGTGCCAGGGGATAAACAGCTAAAGATTATGTAGATCTAGGTACGATAATGGCGCCCGATGATCCTTTCCTCTCCTTCTGAATCTCAACACTGATAATAAGATTGCTTGACAATTAAGTATAACTAGACACAGCGTGTCCGTAAAGCCTAAACACATGAGAAATATCAACTGGGTATCACCTATTTTTTTGTTTTTTGTTTTTTTTTTGTTTGGAATCATTGCATCGGGTTTATGTGAATTTCATTGAAGGCCTTATTACATTGATATTCCAGTTAAATAAATGTTTTCCTTCGTATGGTAAAGGGCATCGAATTTTGCAAGGGTCTCCGTCAAGTCTAGATAGAAGCAAAGGTAAAATGTGTATTTTCAATAATAATAATAATAATAATAATAGTAATAATAATATAATAATAATAATAATAAATAATGTGTATTTTATTGGAATATTTACTTAACATTTAGGACCCACTCTGTAATTTCCATCATAGATAATGTAAAATTTGAAGCCCTTTACAAGATTTACACGAACCCGATGTCTTAACTCTACGAAAAAAGCCAGTGATATTTCCCGTGTGTCTAAATTTTACTTTTCATCTTTCATAAAGTATGGACAGTAGTTTATATTGCCCCCCCCCCCTTTTTTTTTTTCTTTTCAAGTTTAACCGATGTGAAATAATACTTTCAATTATTCTGTTCATTACATAAACGCCAAAATTCACTTTGGAAATGGCTTTATTAATGTTGTTTCTTCTTTGCTAGTAGATGTTTTAAGTCTTTTCTTTTTCTTTTGCTTATGTTCTATTTGAGACAGCTTTATTATTATTATTATTTATTGTTTAAAACTAAAATTTAGAAGTGGAACAAATAAAAACGACGACGACAACAACAACAACAACAACACGCACAGACACATAATTATACAGACATTCAAAAAACATGTTCCAATGGGATATTAAGGGAAAGAAAATAATCAGCATCAGAGAGGATCGAGAGAGCTTGAAAACAAACAAACAAACAAACAAAGAAAAAACAATAAATAAATAAATAAATACATACATAAAGTATAAGTCAGTCAAAGGTCAGGAGGTAAGGGACATTCTAATGACTGTGTAGAAAAAAGAAAAAAAAAAAAAATTGATTTCTGTCTTTCTGTTCAATAATTCAGGAGAGCAGAGGAACAAATGAAGACCAGGGATTTTTATTATATCATTATAATAACACTAGAAGAGAGCCCACGGCCTCTGTGTGAGATTTTTTTAAACATATCTAGTCCTGCAACTTAAACTGTATATTTTGTGCACCTCTATGTTGACATTTTGGTTGATTAAACTGAGTGTTTCTGAGGAAGTGTTTTGAACGCGTCATACTGTCGAACGTACAATTTGGATCAAGCAGCCTCGCGAGTTTATTATTCAATTATTACCGCATTTGTAGAATAACGTCAAAGATAATAATAAGCTTTTTTTTTGGGGGGGGGGGGGGAGATTCTGTCCATGGAAACACAGATCCATCTGCAACAATGTCGTGTGCCAAATATCAGATGAATCCATTCAGCAGTTTTCAAGTCCATAAGTCTATTGTGGATTTTCTTGCAGTTTTAGGTAAAGATGTGGATATCCCATCCATCCATCCACCTAACCACCCATCCATGTCAGTAATATGGATGACTGTAGAACGCGATATCATCTTTATACAAATGTTTTCGCAATTGTTGGCAAGGATAAATAATGGTGTAGAATAATTTCAGAAGGATTTTCTCCTGAAACAATCTTTCATAGTCAAAGAGATTTGCTAAAGGGGCAATATTTTGGTATATAATCAAAGTCAATAATCATGAATAGTTATATCTGCAGTACTTGGTTACCTTCTATATATACGTCTTTCATCTTCCTCCTGGAGGTTATCTTGACGGTTCTTTGTTAAAATAAATAAATAAATAGATAAATAAATAAATAAATAAATAAATAAATTTAAAAAAAAAGAAAAGAAAAGAAAAAAAAATCTTGTCTTAAAAGATCCTGTCTTCACTGTTGAAAATAATAATAATAATAATGATAAAATATACTAATACATGTACTAATAATAAATCGTGTCTTAAAAAATCCTGTCTTCACTTTTGAAAAAAAAAAAAAAAACGCCAGGAGACTACCTATCCACCTACTCCTTATTCGATTTTTTTTTTTTTTTATTAATTGAAGATGTCTATTTATTTGCTTTTTATTTGTCTTCTATTCTGCTTCAAATATGGTCCCTATTACGATTTCTATTTCTGCAGTGCTGTCCAAAAAATCACAGGAGATAGTGGCCATTTAACGTTTATTACAAACTCCCGACTTGCTGTTCGTAACATTGCTTCAAGTATTAGGTAATATCTAAAACGTTTGACACAATTTGTGAATCAGCAGAGGTCAATGTACATTAGCTCTTTAAAAAGCAGGGGGAAAAAAAAAAGTTTGTGAATCAGGGCATTGTGAGTCACCTATTTGAAAAAAAAAAAAAAGAAAGAAAAATGGGGGTGGGGAGGGAGTAGAGCAGGTTCAATGAGGAAGGAAAGAGAGAAGATGAAGAAGGAGAAGGTTTGAAGAGGGAAGGGAAAAAAAAAATGAAAGGTGGAAAAATTATATCTTTAAAACTCCGACTGCATACTGTACTGTCAGAGGGCAGGATTGAAATGCACTTTTTCAGTATAATACGTGTATAAGGAATGTAGTAATTCCAAACATAACGAACTAATATTTGGGAGACAAAAAAAGAAAGAAAGAAAGAAAGAACAATTAAATAGAAAGGATAAAATACAGAACGAAAGAAAGAGAAAAAGAGCGAAAAAAAAAGAAAACGTTGAACATGTTCAATAAGAGAGCTAAAAAAAAAAAAAAAATGCTTGGAGAAAGCACTAAAAAACCCTTAAAAGGTACGGTGGGAAAAAAAAAAAAGTAATGGAACTTTATGACAATACGGAAAAAAAAAAAGAAGTAAGAGAAAGTACTAAAAAAAAAAAACTCTTAAAGATATGGGTGTGTAACAAAAACAAAATAATGATAACAAAAAAAAAAGGGGGTGGGTGGGGGAGAAAGAGGGTTGCTGGCTGGAAGGCTCAGTGGCCGAGAGGGTTTAAGTTCATGAAGTGAAGAACCTCCAAGAACCTACGCACGCCTCCTCAAACCCCAGCGCTAACGCTGGCATCCATCGATCGTTTCATCGGAGGCTAAGTGCAGAACCATGTTCTCGGGGGCTGCTCGCCGGAGTTTGTTCACCTTTCGCCCAGCCCGCCCTGTGCCACTTAGCACCACAAGTCAGCTAGCAGCGTGTGCCAGCCAGCCAACCAAGCAACCAGTCTGTCTGTCTGTCTGTCAGTTAGTTAGTCAGTCAGTCCGTCCGTCCGTCAAACCCGAAGTCTGTAATAGCAATAGCATCATCAGCGAGCACTGAAACTTGGCTGAGCTCCCGAGAAGAAACTCTCCCCTTCCTTACTCCATTGATGTTTGTTGGGAGTTGTTGCAATTTCTTTTTTTTTTTTTTCAGATTTCTTAGATCAATCGTGCAACCTCTGTTTGCTCTCCTTTTCATTGGAGAAAGAAAAACGAGAGAAAGAAAAATCATGGAAGAACTCGAGGCAATGCAAAAAACTAGAACACAAAAAACATACTATTGTGACAATGTGCTGTTTTTATTTGTCAGTATCATCTTTTTATTATTATTATTATTATTATTGTTGCTGTTGTTGTCGTTGTTGTTGAAGCTTTTGAACCGAAGTTTCCAATAGACCTGGGAGTCACAGTTATGGACTCGAAAGTGTGTCGGTGTAAAGGAAATCTTGACAGGGACAAGGGGTAAAAAAGGAGACCCGCATCTTTAGCAGCGTCAGGTTTCTGGCATGGCTTTGAAAACAATGGCCAATAGAAAAACAAAACAATAAACAAAACAACAACAACAACGTAAGCGTGTGTGCACAGAGGGAGTCAGAAAGCCTTATACAGTCGAACGGTACAAAGAATAAGGACCTTAGAAGCTCCGGTTCATTCAAGAAATAGATAGCTTTTTACCGACGATAACAACACCAACGACTCCCCAGTTTAAAAAGTATAAGCTCCTTGATCTAAAGACACCAGAGGGTATGGCAAAAAATGTGCCCATGTTGAGGGCGTTTGAATTACATACCGTGAATTACATATTAGAATTGCATGAAAAAAATATGTAGGCCTAGATCTATACCTTTCTTATGCCTCCACTCGAAAATACATAAATTTCAACAAAAGTTAATTACTAAACTCTTTCATTCTTGTTTAAATTTCAAGCTATTGACACGGCCACAGTTTGAACTGGCGTGTGTGTGTGTGTGTGTGTGTGTGTGTGCGTGCGTGCGTGTGTGTGCATGCGTGCGTGCGTGCGTGTGTGTGTCTCCTGGCTTTTATTTACAATCGGTCAAAAATGTGCTGAATTTTATTTATATTAAAACGTAATAGATCAGAGGCATGAATATGTTGTCCTACATTTAGTTATACAGTGTTATTGAATGACATCATTATTATGTGTTTTATTTAATCGTTAGAAGTTTGAATGAACGAGTTAGATCTGGGACGAGTGACTTATGTTTCAATGTTTTATTGCGTGGCATGTGTGAACCGTTTCATTTGATATTAAACGTTTGAGCTGAACTAAGGACAGACTGTCAACTGGCCTGTTGAAGAAGCAATAGGGTTACAGATGTTATCTAGATACTGTTGAATTTATATAAGTTGTCGTTGCTCCTTTCTCTTCTTCTTTCTCATGTCTTTTTTTTTTTTTTCTTCCAAATATCATCGTTATTTTGTATCATATCTAGAAACGATAAGGGTGCATTCATTCATGTTTGCGTGTGTATTTGAGTGTACATGTTCATCTAAGTTGGACACACACACACACACACAAGCAAGTACACACACACACACAATCACAATCACACGCACACACACACAATCTCACACACACACACACACACATATACACACACACACAAGGGGCATAGAGTGAGCGGACATAATTATGGTACACTACGAATGTAAATGCTTTATTTAACATCCGTAGACCTTTTCGTGTGTATGTAAAGTTGCAGTAGAATTAACCCAGAATCCAGTTTACTGTCTGTACCTTTGTGATTTGTTGTGTTTTGTTTCAATTACAAGAGAACTTAAGGCCTTCGTGAGAGATTTTTTTTTTTAAATATAGACTAGATCATACCGATACTGCCCTGCAACATAAGGTATATGGCAAGCGTGCGCACCTCGTTATTGATAGGATTAGACTGAATGTTACTCAAAGAAAACATTTTTAGTGTTTTGAACGCGTTATTCTGTTGAACGTAGGCCTACAATTTGGATCAAACACTCTCGGGAGTTTACTGTGCAATTAGTATCGCCTTTTTAGAATTACGTCGAACACGGTTGGTCTTTTGTCGAATTTATGACATTAGAAACACAGATCTTTGTCTAGCAGTGTTGTGTGCCAAATTTCAGATGGATCCATTCCACAGTATTCGACTCTGTAAGTCTTTTTTGTTGCAGGTTTACAGTTATAGATTTGGATCTGGCATGGAAGGAGGGTTTGAGTAAATGTTTTGGAAAGTTTATTGCTTTTGTACGAGAAAGAGAGAGAGAGAGAGAGCGCGCGCGAGAGAGAGAGAGAGAGAGAGAGAATAGAAGGGGAAACTGTGTGCGAGAGAGTTGTTTGGATTATTTTGCCGGGCAATAAAATTATTTGGATTCAAATGTTTGAGTAGGTCTCTGTACAAAAAGGTCGCTTCCCCCCAATAGAGAGTAAGAAATTGAACCATAATTCTGATTATGAAGCAAAATAGGCAAGAGACGTGAAGTAGCATCGCAGAAACCAGCTGTGTTTTCTCTGGGAAAATGGTCAATACCGGTACGTGAATTTCCCATCTATGATTGACTGGTGTTTCAGTGGCATTTTAAAGTGGGTATGCTGTCAAGTCGGAGAAACAAACATAGTGTCGGGTTTTCCCTTCATATTTCTGGTAGAAAGTCATTAGTATTATTATTGTTATTACTACTAAATTATTATTTCAATCCTCATGTCGTTCAGCTTTACCCGTTTTGTTATCCTTCTTAGCAATGAGTAATTTGAAAATATCAGCTTTATTGACATTTCGTACTGAATGTTTCTGGAGGAAAATGGCTTGGGTTTTCCCCACATTCTGGCGTGGGTTGTAAACACTGGAGTCAGTAAATTGTATTTGTTATTCAATTCACTAGTCTTTCTCCTTCTCTCCCCCTCTCTTTTTTATTTCTCTGTCTCTCTCTCTCTCTCTTCTGATATGATCCAAAAATCCCGATGTGTTTTCAGTGGTAATAAAGCGTATAATATGCTTTATGTCTAGTATGACTACTCTGTCTTTTTGATACATTGAATCTGTTTGGAGCATACACTTTATTTCTAGTATGACTACTCTGTCTTTTTGATACATTGAAGCTGTTTGGGGCATACGCTTTATGTCTAGTATGACTACTCTGTCTTTTTGATACATTGAATCTGTTTGGAGCATACGCTTTATATCTAGTATGACTACTCTGTCTTTTTGATACACTGAATCCTTTTGGAGCATACGTGCAATAAAAAATCGTTGAGGCAGAGATATGACTTTTCATACGGGTGCAAGAAAAGGTCATGAATTTTTCATAGATTAGGTGCTTGTCAGATGATTTTTGTTATATATATACACATAAAATACTATATTATGTATATCAAAGAAATGAATAGAGTATAGCATAGAGGAAAATGAAAAGTTAGTTATAAATAATTTCACGCACAAGAAATTATTACACATTGCAATTTGAAATTAAGAAATTCGAAATTCAAAAAAGTATCGCCTACAGAAAGAAAACGAAATATATTAGAGAAACACAAATAAAAGCTATTAGTATTAGTTTCTTTCTTTCGTTCTTTCTCTCTTTTGTTTTCTTTCCTCCTTTCTTTCTTTTTGTTTTCTTTCGTTCTTGTTCGCTTTCATTCTTTCTATTGTTTTCTTTCATTCTTTCTTTCCTCCTTTCTTTCTTTTTTCTTTCTTTCTTTCTTCTTTCTTTCATTATTTTCTCTAACCTTTTTTTTTTCTTTCACTGAAGAGACTGAAAAAAAAAAAAACAACGTTTTCTGCTTTAAAATTTGGTAGTAGTGATAGTGAGCAATGTTTCTTTGCCCTCATGTGCTCAACAAAAAGCTCAACTGTGGAGGTCAAACTGACTCGATATGTTAATTTTTGTCCTGTCAAGGGTCTATCTATTCTGCCTGCTACTTTTACAACTCTATATTACATTGTTTCATAACACCGGTTACCATACGGGCATATTGTGGGTCAACAAAAGCGACAAATCGGTAAAGGAGTTAATACATTGTACAAATCACCATTTGACGGGACTTCAATGTAAGCACTTCTGTACTATGGCTTGTCGGTTACTGGATTTGGCGAAACGATCAAAGCTTTCCACATGGCAAATAAATAGTGACTTGTCCCATGTATCAGTGATCACCCTGACACTGGCACTGTAGATGAGAAAGCTGAACGAAGTCGAATGATCTAGAAACGTCATCTGCACATGAATGTACCATTTCACTTTTTATGATCATTTTTTTTTTTTTTTGGCCATGGAAGCGTCAGTAGAAGCCACAGGAAGGTTGGCCATAGTTTTCCTGTGATGGCCAAGGCCTCGTCAATGTTTGGCCTAGTGAGCGATTGCTCATGGTGCATGTTGATAATTTTCCCAAAGAAGGCAGAGTTAAATTCCCCAATGTTTGAGCTCAGTTCTCTGTTTGCCCTGTCTCCATTTTTCACATTTTGAGAAAATTGATGAGTTGTGTTTAGCAACTGTTTTTGAACATAGGAGATAGGACAAGTCGATTTTCAAAATATACCTGTTTGGGCAAGTGATCGGTGAAATGACTACAGTGTATGGTAGATTAAACTATCCCTTTTTCACATGGCATATATATCTCCAAATCGCCCAAAATGGAGATTGGACAACTAGGAATTGAGCTCGCGTGGGTGACCCTGTCTTGCTATTTTACCTTTTTTTCCCACTACATGTATATTATAACTCAATTATGTTATTTTGTTGGTCATGTTCCCGAAGAAGGCAGAGTTAGTTTCCCCAGTGGATGACCCTATCTTGGTACTTTGCCTTTATTCCACAATACATGTATTATATGTCAATAGCTTTATAACCCTAACCCAACATTAATGACACATGCACAGATACACAAAAGATCTACGGATATTTACATAATGTACAGCAGTCTATGCGTTTCGCGTACTTTTTGGCTCAATTCACTTGATCAATACTCAGTGACACAGAAATAGTCTGGCGCTCAAACATATCTGTAAGTTCAAACATCAACCCTAATTGTCTCTAGACACCAAACTATAACAATATTTGTCATTTGGCATTGAGGTCAGATACAAAGAAACAAAATGGGCATGCCTTCAATTGGCCCTCTGACTCTTCGGAGACGCTTTCTGAAAAAAATTTTTTTTGGAGGAAGGGTTTGCTACAAACCATCTGGCAATATTATGTTCTACAGGTTTTTCTTTTACTCTCTTCAATTACGCACGTTTTTCGCATCTTTTGATGTCCTTCTCTAACTCAGGGATGTTACCAACCAACCAACCAACCAACCAACCAACCAACCAACCAACCAACCAACAAAAACCAACCAACCAACCAAATAAAACATTCTGCCATATGCTGGACGTAGAGGTTCATGTATTTCTCATCTTGCTTTTTAGATAACAAATGCTATCGTTCTCAATGAGTCTTTCTGTTTGCTCATCCCCAGAAAAGCGGAACGTATCTGTTTGCGTGGGCTGCGGCTCACAGATCACCGACCAATACATCATGCAGGTGTCGCCGGACTTGTGCTGGCACGCCTCCTGTCTCAAGTGTGCCGACTGTGAGCAGTATCTGGACGAGTCGTGCACCTGCTTCGTCCGGGACGGCAAGACCTATTGTAAACGAGATTACGTGCGGTAAGTTTGGTCCCATGTTGGTGGGGTAGGGGTCGAGGATGTGGTCGAGGAGTGAATGTTTTCACCTTTGCATCTCTTTATAATGGGAGATTGTTGTGCTCAGTGCCCCTCAACCCTCCCCACCCCCAACCCTCTTCCCCTCTCCCCTCCCCATCCAGATAACAATGACAATAGAAACAGTAAAAATGAGCGGGGCTGGTTCATTAATCTGGGCACCTAATGCCCGAAAACAATGCCAGTCACTCAATCTGTGAGACCACTAATGGGTTTTCCAACGTTAATAATGTAGGCTTCAGTCAGCTGTCATTTGGCTGTTCAGTGGTAGAATCGTATAAAAAATGACCTCTCTCTCTCTCCCTCTCTCTTTCTCTCTCTCTCTCCTCTATCTCTGCCTTTTTTCTCTACATCTCTCGGTTTCTTAACTTGCTCCTTATCTCTTTTCCTTTTTCATTTACCTTATAACGAAGTTAGTGGAGCGAACCCAGAAGGTCAGGCCATATCAATAACAAACTCATTACTCAAAATCAATCACTAATGGTTCTCTTGCTGCCAGCAGCGTACGGATAAGTCCTGTGATCAGTTGCAGTTATACGATTGACTGGATGCAAAAGGATTTTAAGGAAGGGGGTGTCCTGAGAGTGGTTTTTTTTCTTTTTTAGATGACTGAACTTTCTAAGTTTCAAATCTGAATTCACCAAGCTCAAATTAGAGGAAACGTGAGAGGAATTTATTTTGTTTTGTATCTGGCTGCTATGACTATGCCATCATTTTAAATTTTGTGTCTTGAAAATTAGCTTTATGAAAAAGCCTCGGGCTCCTGGAGTTCAGTATAATTGTTTTGGAATTTGGCACATTAACAGAATAGTTTTACATTAAAAAAATAATATGCATTTTTTTTTTTTTTTTAGGCCATAGAATGTTTGTCATAAATTATCAACAACTGTGGGGTGGCGAATTTGTAAATTTCTAAATTTTCCACCAAATACCCAATATGCTTCTACAGCAAGTATAAAATTTATAGAAAGGGGTGCATATTTTTGATACATCCTATGCAGAATATACACTCAAAATTTACAATCAATAGGTCCAGAACTTAAAAAAGCCCTGGGGGAGGTGAGAGAACATTTTGAGAAAACAGCAATTGGATTTTCCTAATCTTTCTCTACACCTCCTGATAGTGCCGTCTTGGAGTAAAAAGTAAACGGTTCTGGCCCAAACCGGCATTTTTTTTAATTAGAAGAGGCCACTGATATTTTGTTCCCAGAATCTCATTTTCAGGACCCCGCCCCACAACATGAACTTTTCATGACTATCACCGCCGCTGATGCCATGTACAGGTGCAACAAAAACTATTTAAACTGTCAAGGATGTAACCAGAGATGATATGTATACCATGCAGGCTATTCTCAATGTCACAGGTGAATCTTGAAGATTGGGGAAGGCAGTGCGTTAGGAGGAGGGTATTTGCATTATGGGCTTAATATCTGTTTCATGTTCAACAGCAGCAATTTGAACCAAGATCGACCAATTTTAATTGCATTAGTCAAGAATGGAGTGTGTGACACCTTTTTTTGTTGTTGTTTTGTTTTGTTTTTCAAATTAGTGCCATTTGACATGCTACCCGTATAGCAAGTAACACAAACACCTCAATAACCCACTGACCCTCCAGTCCTCTATATAATAAATACACTTTTCTATACAGTCACAGTTGCTATGATTTACACTGTTTACCAAGGATTTACCATACACACTGCTAACTACCAATGCTATGTATACTGCACAAAACCATTTTCTTTCTTTCTTTCTTTCTTTCGTTTTTCCCTCTACCTCTCTTACATCAAGGAATTTTCATGCACAGAAATTGCCGTGATGACCTACCTTTCTTTAAAAAAAAATACCGTAATGGGAACAATAAAGTAATACATTATAACCATGCATGTTTCTCTCGGATAATGTATTTACAACCACAGAACTGACTCTCATGATGTCTGCTCTACATTTCAAATCACAAAAACAGGAGTGCTGGGCACGTGTCCTTATTGTGTAATTATTGAATTATCATAATAGAACTGTTGTTGCGTGCTGGGCACGTGTCCTTATTGTGTAATTATTGAATTATCATAATAGAACTGTTGTTGCAGTTGTTATTATTAGGCTACATGCTAATATTTTGTTGTTGTAAAACACCATTTTCTTGTAATAAGGATATAATTAAGCAAATAAACCAAATTACATCAATTGCATAATTTGGCACAAAAAGTAGAACTAAAACTTAGGGGGGGGGGGGGGTGTCTTTCCTTACAGACCCTTAACAGAAATGCTGTCTTGGCCTACCTATCGCATCACAGCATTTCGAATCGAAAACCCTTGGACGTATTCGCAAGGCTGCAACAATTGCACAAGCATTGTATGTCCAAGCTAATGTAAAGACATCATCAATCATAGACAGCATAGCTCATGACTATTGGATCCCAGGCATGAAACGAGCTCGAATAATCACATCCCTATTTCCAAAGTATGGATACATATTAAAACAGTACATGGCACATGCATTATACGCAACATGTGTTCAAACCACCACTTCCATCATTCTCACGTGTGTGAGGCCTATTGTCACAAATACGTCTTATTCAAAGTCAAGCCTGCACGTCAAGGAGAACAATACAAAATTTCTGGGTCCCAGATGTATATAACTACATTTGCATTTCAAAGCCAAGGATTAACCTTGGAATTTTATTTATGCTTAAGCATAAAAGTAATAAATTACTAATCTGCTGTCAGTCCAAGATCTTATATTATATTACCAGCCAGCCGAGAGTTTTCTAAAGTTAGATGTTTACTTCAAAGTATTATGAAGTAAAATGCAGTTCAAATACATTGTCCGTCACTATTATTCCACCGAATTTTCTTATCTCTGTAGTCTATATTCAAGCTGAACCTAGAAATTTTCTTAAACTGAAGCAGTCCTACTAAAGTAGAGTATTACAATTGCCATAGGCTCTCGATATAATGTGTAAACATCCTCAGCTTTCCGTCCCATAATATATCCCACTGGTATTTTTTAGGGAGGTGAGGGGATCTCAAAATGTATTTTGCAGGCGTAAACAAATACTTATATACAGCTGTGATAGTTGCGTCTCTTTTGAAGTATAATAACATTTGCAAAATTTAACACAGAATGCTTGTGCGCCAGATGCAAGTATGACATTTGGATGACACACGTGATTACGACCCACACAATACAGGGATCACACAGGGGTGACGATGGTACCGTGACTTACCAAAACAAAACGAAACAAAACACAGGAGGGAACAGTCACAGATTTGAACCCGCACTGCTCGCTTTCATAGCTGTTTCGATCTAATAACTGTTCTGTTTGTTGGGTTGGGAAGGGGGTGGGGAGGGGGGGGGGGGTCAGGCACAGAAGTGCAATGTGACACACTATGCCTTGTACGTGTTTGGCGAGTACCGTACCACATTCTAGGACGACACACATGGTTGGTTACGACACGCACACTGGGATGGGAATCCAAGCGTTAGTTAATAATATAGGTTTTGAGACTGTCACAAGCAAAACAAGCGGTGCAGAAAACATGTGTCGGCCAGGAGGAGATCCTTATAGTGCATGAAGTTATTAGATCTATATCTGGTGCACAATTTGATAGTGCTATACAACAAACTAATAAAATTTCACCAGTGTGGGTCAAACCGGTATTAATATTGAAGTGTGTCGTTAGTATCTGATCACCTCTCTGCTGACCTCATCTATCTATCTATCTATCTATCTATCTATCTATCTATCTATCTATCTATCTATCTGTCTATCTATCTGTTTGTCTGTCTGTCTATCTATCTATCTATCTATCTATCTATCTATCTATCTATCTATCTATCTATCTATCTAT
>JBCAUA010458420.1:0-17475 GCA_038406235.1 Peronia verruculata | reverse complement strand
TCTATCTATCTATCTATCTATCTATCTATCTATCTATCTATCTATCTATCTATCTATTTATCTATCTATCTATCTATGTATCTAACACACACACACACACACACGTGCTGACAGATGGATTTTTGTTTCACCCGTGCCTAACGCTAAACAATAAAACCCCAGTTCATCAACAATATCATCACTCTCATTATATATAAATATCTAAACATATAAGACAAATGTCTATGGGAACTAATCCAATCATGCCACCTTCAGTCTTGGAACGCTCTGGACGTTTTTTTCGGGTACAGCGTCCTCTGTGACTGGCCAGTCCGACGCAGGAGTAGCAATCTCTGTAGCAGGAGTCACAGATGAAGTCTGACGCTGGCCTGTCTGCTTGGGCTGCAGCTTTTCTTACCAGCCTCTTTGTTTCGTACTTCTTAGTAAGTGTCTCTTCAAAACTGAGAGGACACCTCTCTGCACAGTCTGTCTCCAGGCTGACCGTTCGAGAGCTGTCTCTTCTCTGTTGTTTTGACTAATCACCAATCAAATACATCGAAGAAGCAAATGAAAATATGAAGAACTTATATAATAGTAGACGTCAAAACAAACAAAAAGGTAACCAAAGATATAACAGAAACAGAGGAAACCTAATATTGTCAAACTATTTAGTGCAATGATCAGCTTATGTTGTATATAACAAAACTGCAGTATTTTATTTAATGCAATTGCCTCATCATCTATTTTACTATTTTATAAAAATATCTTAAAGTATAATTGTTTGTTTGTTTGTGTTGAGGTTTAACGACACATCAGCACGATCACAGCTATATTGCGTCAAACACGGTAAGATACGGTTACAGGTAAGAGGAAGACAGGAAAGAGAGCGGGACAGAAGACAGGAGCTAGATGAGCCATGGAATCCCTGGAATGACGAGGATGGCATGCACGGGAGTTATCCCACCAATGACAGGCTTAGACCACCTGTAGTTGGGAGCAAAGAACCTACTGATATACCCCGGGCCCCGGCGGGGGGAGTCTTATAATATAAGAGAACTCCTCTACACCAGAAAGAAACAAATAACAATACATAGAAGTTGATATAACAGACATTGAATAAGTTGCTATCACGTACCCAAATTGTCGAACCTGCTTGGGTCTCCGCTAGAAAAAATCATCATCAAAAATAATATTATAAATATCTTCTAACTTCAATGTGGATGGTATTCAACACTCTTTGCATATCAGATTGGAAACAAAAGGCCTAAAGATGCTTGCACTCCAACACACATTCAGTAGATGGATCGACAACGTATAACTGAAGTTTCATTTGATCAAAGCAGAAAACAAAATTTAGAAAAGAAAAATCAATTAATGTTCCTACGTTTTGTATGGAGATAAGCCTCGTTGGCTTTTCATAATTATACGATTGGCTTATTCATTTGAATGTGACCATATACACCATTACATTATAACCAGATTAGCTTTCGATGGAAAATGTTTAATTAAAGCCAGTTAGAAGAAAGGGTATAACCTAACCTTTGAAACGTTCCTCGTCTTGATGAAATGGGAAATTAGCAGCTTGAAATTAACAGACTTTGCCCTGCATTTGTACTTGATGTGGCGATCAAAGCAGTGCCAATTAAGAGGAAAGTTTTAGCTCAAAGCAGATTGATTGGAAAATTGGCACTTTTAATTTGAGGACAAAGACACAGGTGTGACATTATCATCGACTCCAGGTCTAGACAGAAAAATCTAACACACTGTGCTATTTTTTAAGTTGCAGACTGATTTTATAACATTCGTATCAGGCGGTATGTTTCGAACTCAATTTTTAATGAACACCTCTCCCTCCACCCCGATCTCGCTCTCTCGCTCTCTCTCTCTCTCTCTCTCTTTCTTTCCCTCGCATATATAATTACAATATAAACACCCACACACGCTCTCTTTATCAAACCCCTCAGACTCTCATTTCTTTTATGCCAGTCTTTCTTTCTTTCTTTCTTTTCTTTCTTTCTTTCTTTCTTTTTTTTCTTTCTTTCTTTCTTTCTTTCTTTCTTTCTGCCAATCTGTCTCTCTCCCTCTCTGCCTGTCTCTCACTGTTCTAGCTCTCTCTCTCTCTCTCTCTCTCTCACACACACACACACACACACACACATATACACACACAAGTACACAAGCACATACACCCTCAGCCTCTATTCGCTTTGTTTGTTTGTTTGTTGTTGTTGTTTTTTCATGTATATCGTTTACCGTGTTCTCTTTCCCACCTGTTTCCACTGTTTGGTATGTGTACCTGTGTATCAGTATGTTTATGTCTGTCTGTCTATCTCTTTCTCTATCCCTTCTCTCTTTTTCTGTATTTGTCATTCTCTCTATCTGTCTGTAAATATGTCTCCCTCTCTCTTATTTCTGTTTCTCTATCTTTGTCTCTTTTTCTGTTCGTCTTTCGATCTCCTTCTCATATAGTCTGTCTGTCTTTCGGATTTTCTCTCTCTCTCTCTCTCTCTCTTTGTCTCTCTATATCTTTGCCCGCGTTGCCCTTGTCCGCTCTCACATGTATTCCGACTTATTTTCCTTTCTTTCTGTCGTTTCTCTTCCATCACTTTTACCATCTGTTCAACCTACACATTACCAGGTCAAACCCATCACTCATGTCTGTCTGCCTACACCACCGCCGCTACAGTCATCTTAACCCTTTGTCGCTGACATAACGCTCTACCTTACTATAATTCTTGTCTTGTATGATTTCTACTCAGCTGAATAAGTTTGATAAAGCTGAATATCTATGTTAGTATTGTTCTACTGCGTTCTGTTTTATTGAATTCTATTATGTTTAAGCTTGTTACGTTACATTATGTTCTGTATAAGTCTTTCAACCTCCTGGTGGAGGTTATCTCGACGATTCTTTGTTTTTAATAAATAATAATAATAGTAATTGTAATAGTAATAATCTTCACAAAAACAAAACAAAAAAAAACACAAAAAAAACTGTCTTAAAATCTCCTGAGTCTTTAACAATTCTGTCTTCACTTTTGAAAAAAAAAAATGATAATAATAATTTTAAAATCCTCTTCTTAAGACACCCCGTCTTCTCCTTGCCTATTGTTAGATTCTGTTTTGTTTTCTGCTCTGTCAAATTATGTTATATTCATTTTTTAAAAAGTCTATTCTTTATTGTTATAGTATGTTCTAGCGCGGCCTGTTCTGTTTTCTTTTACTTTGGTTTCTTCTATTTCATTTTGTTCTATTCCAGTGTATATTAATCTATTATATGTTGTTCTATCCTGTTTTTTTCTATTCTAATCTGTTGTACATAATATCATTATGTTTTTTTTACCTTAAAAAAATGGATTCGATTGCATTATAATGTCCGAAATTGTCTTCTCTTTTCATCTCTCCCGCGGGGCCAGGGGTATATAAGTAGGCTCTCTGCTCCCACCTGCAGGCGGTGTAAGCCCGCCATCAGTGGGGTGTGTCCCATGAAGTGCCATCCTCGACTTTCCAGGGATGACATTCTCTCTCTCTCTCTCTCTTTTCTTGCTCCTGTCTTCTGTCCCGCTTTCTTTCCTCTCTTCTTCTTGATGTATCTGTTTTTGACACAACATAGCCGCAATCGTGCTGACGTGTCGTTAAACCCCAACACAAATAAACAATCTCTTCTACTCTATCGTAATCTGTTCTCATATCATTTCTGTCGCGTTATTACAACATTGATATTGATGCTGAGAGTTTATGATTTCAAAAACTGTTGCACTAATGAGGGCAGTAGTTTGCAATGATTATCTTCGAATTCCTCTTATCTCCATCCAGGCAGTGCAGACAGGGTTAAAGTTTACCTGAGTACTGTGACCTGATAAAGACAATCACAAATGTGAAGAGAGACAGTAAATTTGCAGACACTGGGTCAGGTTTATGTTTACTTGTTTGTATGAACCTTTGTTTTCTTTTTCTTTGTCTGTCTGCCTCTCTGTCTGTCTGTTTTGGTCTCTTCCTTTTTCTCTTTAAAGCCTCCCCTCCCCCCCCCCCCCGCGCGCGGAGGTCCGGGGTATATAAGTAGGTTTTCTGCTCCCACCTGCTGGCGATGAAAGCCCGCCATCGGTGGGAGGTCTCCGATGGAGTTCCATACTCGACATTCCAGGAGAGACATCTTCTCTCTCTCTCTCTCTCTCTCTCTCTTTCTCTCTCTCTGTCCTTGCTCCTGTCTTCTGTCCCGCTTTCTTTCTTTTCTTCTTCTTGACGTGTAAATGTCTTACCGTGTTTGACATAAGGTAGCCCTAATCGTGCTGATGTGTTGTTAAAACCTAACATAGCACTACAACAACAGACTCACAGCCACAGATTTAATAATCCAGAACATATGAAAATATCCAGCAGCAGATTCATTAACAAACAGCCTGAAAAGTTATTAAAATTGACTTTTTTAATCAATCTCAGCATGATTTTATCTAATAGCAAACTAATTCGGGACGGAAACCTCCAGCTGCCCATTTTGCAAGCTAAAAATGTGCATTCAATTGTTCCAGTTACCTGTATACGTGCCTGAAGAGCTGAGGACTGACCATCTCTGGCAGTGAGTTCTTGTAGTTGGCCAGTCAATCGTTTGATTTCCTGGAAAGCCAAATGTAACATGAACATACATGAAAATCTGATATTATCAAATCCATGCTTTGGTGCAAGCCTTCACCATTTGTCAATGGAAAAGTGACAACTGGTGGAGTCTTACATCAAGTGGTTGAAATATGTTACAGCCAGTCAAAATGAGTTACATACACACTCGATTTTCCATCATATTAAGCTATTATGCAAAAACCTTAATTCATTCACTTTCATGCATTGAAAAAAAGGTTTAGATTAAAAAAAAAAAGGAATGCAAGTGATTGTGAAGAATTTAAAAAAAAAAAAAAATTGAAATCATGTAGTTTTCTACCAAATCCTCATATCTTTCCTTAGGTATTTCCAAAAAATATCTTTAACTGATCTGTTCACGAATACTTATTAGTATTTTAGTCAATAACACATGACTGAATGAATGGATAAGCATATGAAGTATCAAATGAAAGAAGGAAAAAGTAAATGAAAAAGGGAACTGGCAAATAGATGAATAACAAGTGATGGAATGAATGAGGAATATGATTTACTGAACATCTGTGTTTCATTACAAAAAAAAATTGGTGAAGGGGGAGGAGAAGGAGGAGGAAGAGGAAGGAAGGAGGAGGAGAATGAGGAGAGAATGAAGATGAGGAGGAAGAGGTGGAAGTGATTGACTCACCTCTTGTTTGTGGTGATTATCCAGCCTGATCCTCTCCACCTGGTCTGTCAACTGGGCCACCATCAGAGGATCTCCAGGACTGCCACCCCCCTTATCCTGGTCCAGTAACTGCAACCAAACATAATCCAAGCGTGAAAAAAAGTCTGTTGTCTATCATCCACTATTGCATATGTAGTGAGGCTTCTACAATAAGTATTGCAAACGAGACAAAAAAGGTCAGTTTTCTATCATTTGCCAATGCCTGTGTGGAGAGGCTCTTTTCACGTGTATCATAAAGAGAAAATAAGATGAACCATAATGTTCATAATAGCACCAACTAGGCTACACACTTTCAATTGCATAAGAAAAATGATGAGCAGCAATTGTCATATGGATCATGAACACCTCTAGGCAATCTCCTGTAACAATTTCAGTGAAACTATACTCTCCATTTCCCTGGACACTAGAGCAGGTATTGTTCATTTCACTCTGTAGCATTTATTTTCTATTATACTCATGCCAGCGTCCCTACCATAATACTTTAGACAACATTACACCAACCATCAAGGCAGTCTTAGTTCAATCTCCATCCATCTATGCTCTATCATGGCTTGTACCATTATAACCTTCATTTCCTTGAACATATAACATTCATTTCTCTTTATACATTACAAGAATATTAACCATTTCCCAACAGTTTGAACAACATTACAGCAACCACTCGCTCATTGATGATTACACAACACAGTCACAATTGAGTTTTAATTTAACAGATATACGCTCTAAACCTCCCATGGCAAATAGCATGTAAACAACAAAGCAGAGTTTAGAATTATCTATCCTACCCTGGCTAGAAATGATTAGAAATTTTCGTCATCACTACCAAATGCAAGTAGTTTTCAATTAAAACCCAAACTGCATCATTTTCAAGCCATAATTTGTTTGCCTCTGAAGAAACCTGTCAAAATGGTATACATAACTTAAATTTAAGGCAGTAAAACTTCCCATACTTTGCCCATCAATGAAGATCATAAAATGATATGAAATAGGGAGTCAAATCACTTAAACACTGATTAACATCTACAAAACCATAGGCAATTGAAATTTTTTGGCAAACTCAGTTTTACCACAACAATCTAAAGAATAGTCTAGGTACATGAACCTAGATAAACATTTTGGATAGTAGAGCTTTCTGCAGGCCTAAGTAAACAAACAGTTTATATTACAGGTATGAGGAATACAAACAAATTAAGAGTTGAGAAAACAAGGCAAAATTATTCCCATCTTCAATCTTCACCTGTAGCTTCCTGTCAGTCTAACATTGTTTTCCTTCCCATCCATATTGTTTTCTTGACATGCAACTTCTCCATCTATACCCACATTTCACCTTTAACCTCCCCCCCCCCCCCCTTTTTTCCCCCCATTTTTCAACCTTTTTTCTACCCTCTTTCTCTACTTTCCTCATTCCTCTACAAACTTTTCATTATCTTTCACCTTTTCCCACCCACATAATCATTTGTTGATTGATCTCTTAGCGTGCCAGTAGAGATCTGTGTTCTACAATTGTAAGATTTATCTTCCAAATAAAAGCAGAAAAAAGAACAAATTTATCAACTTTCAAGGCTATATCTAGTGCACTGAAATGATTCATGAATTTGTCCACTTAGAATGATGATGTTCTATCTCAGCTTCTCAGATGAATGGAGTTATGCACTAAATACTAGATCTATTGCTACAACATACTATGTAGAGGAGTAACTTGATTAAATGGACAATTTCAAAGTACACGAATGAATCAAAATGGCAAATCATTAAATAAACAGAATTTGTGAGCCTGTAAAATGCAGTCTTCAATTTCTCAAAGACTGACTAAATGGAGTTATAACTTTGTCATTCTAAGGACATAAATCTACAAGCCCAACAAATGAACTGATGATTTCAAGGCAGTAACATTATAAATCCTTTGGTCTATACTCATCCAGCACTCTCCTCATTGGCTGTTCATGAACAAACTAGTCTAGCTAGTGAAATAATAATTTCTGATCAGTGGTACATCCCTTGGTATAGAAAGGATAGGTTGGCCTTTTTCTTTGACCTGACACAATTATTCAGAATTTAACAAACCTAATTAAGTGAAGAGGGCAGTGACATATTTAATATTCCTTAGTATGGGAAGGTTAAATTTACCCCATTCTTCAACCTGACATTTTCTTCGTTGTGGAGTATTCACTCTCCCTTCTTGTGGGAACTGACAAGCCTAGGTCACCCTTCACCTTGTGGGTTAATAATGAATCAATAAGCCTATTTGATAAAATAATGATTTCCAGGCACTAAAATATCATTAGTATGAAGAGAGTTAAACCTACCCTTTTCTTTAACCTGACACTCTCTTCCTTGTAGGCTGCCAGCTGTTTCTTCCACTCCTCCACATTGGCTGTGCTCTCCTGCAGGGCCGCTGTCAGTCGGGCGTTGTTGTTCTTCAGGGTCTGCAGCTCCACTTCCCACTTCTTGGCATTGGCGGAGCTGCCAAAAGAAAGGTCACTCATCAGCTCCAGCTAAGACAAAGCTTGGAAGATTAGTGAACTCAACGACTCCCTTTTCCTCCTCAAGCAATTGCTTTTCTATATGCACCTTCTATATCAACTGAAATGCTCTGAAGAAGTGAAAGCTTGTTGTACATAAGAATTCATCAAGAGTGTTACAGAAAATAATTTGTACTAACAGCTTTGTGTCTACATGTATTAAGTCACAGCAGCTTTATTTGACTCTGTTTTGTATTGATACTATTTGTGATATGTAAGTCTACGTACATGTAGATGTGAATGTATGTTACATATATTCTAGATTTCATCAACTGAAAGGATTTTCTTCCGAGAACAAATACATGTACAGTTTATTTTATTTTATCCTAACTTTTTTTTTCTTTCTTCCTTCAAAAATGATGTAACTAACGGTATAAAAATAGATGTAAATAACAATGTAAAAAATGGATCAATTAACAAAATTTCAGCAATTTTGAATATAAATTGTTCAGGGGTGGATTTTGCAAGGGAGTCTTTGAGCAGATTAGCCTATGACACTTTGAGGGTCAAAGTTAAAAGTTAATTCATTTTGTGAAGAAACAAATTCAGTGATTTTATTTTCGAGTTCTTCATTCTACCTTGGTACAAGACAAGTTTCAAGCAATCATTTCCATTTGCTCTTCCCCAGTTCAAGCTATTTTTTTCTGATGTGCGTGCGTGCGTGCGTTTCTTTTCCTTCCCTAAAATTATATGGACACAGTCCACAGTGTTTCAAGCAAATGTCAGTATAATGTAATTGGGAAGGAACGGGGGAGAAGTATTTCGCTTGAAGGTACAGACTTTTTTTTAATGTTATGATAAAAGAGGATGAGCTCTGAATTTAGTGACAAAGTTTACCTTTGCGCTAGTGCCAGCTTCAGTCTGTCGTTTTCATACTTGAGCTGTGCCTCTGTTGATGTGTTTGCTGGAAGACCATTACTACCACCTTGTGTGAATGAGTTTCGTCGCTCTCTCAGGTTGCCACCATCACTCTGTTAGGAAACAGTTCAAACCCCTTCAAAACTAAGTGTTAAATAAAAAAGGAAGGAAAGAAAAAACTTTAAAGGAGTACAACAAAGTATGTTAACAAATAAAAAAACACAACATAAACTATACAAAAGAATGTCCTTAAAGAATGTTTATGCCCCATTAATTTATCAAATCTATATTTTTATGAATTTCACCCTCTGACAACCTGTCATCTTTCATTCTTTTTTTTAAGTAGCCCTAAAGCTAATTCATTTGATATTCATCATTTTCACTACTTCATCTTGCACAGTAAATCATGCACAGAGCATACATTTTTAACTCAGCTGCAATGAACAGTTGAAAATGTCTTAAAATAAGTTAAAAGCCATAGGTTTGTGCAAAATGTTGACACAGATCACTGAGTAAATCAAGGTGGATATGAATGACATTGAACATTCTTTTAAAACACATGTATTTAAATATAAGAATATAGATACATCATGTGCAGACTGTAGGCAGCTAAACTTTACCATTACAGTAAGATTCAAATGAATCAGTATCTAATGATCCTACATGCTAGATTTAAGAACTATTCATGTCTAAGTCATTGGTTCTCTAAACTGTGTAAAGCCCTGGGAAACATGACTTTTAAGAAAAGTTTCAACAGACTGAAAGCCAAGGCCATCTCTGGGGCTTTGTGTGTGAAAGTAATTTTAAAACACAAACTTTTAATTCTGGCCAATATTCATTCAGCCCAAAAGATTCCATAATAAAGAGAGGAAAATTCAAGTCCATGTCTGGGACAGTGCCATCATTCTGAGTTGCCAGTAACTGAATGAGGAGATACCATAACCTCAGTCAACAGTTGTTCTATCTCCAATTTCTAGAAGATCAGCCTTAAATGTGATGATAGATTTTGCTCAACATGTACTGTGTTCCTTAGTTTGGACTGAGAAAATACCTGGTCTTCATTAGCCACACTTTATATTTATTATATTAACTTAAATTATTAAGAGTCTTCTACATTACATGTAAACAGAAAATTTCAAAGCATGATATCTCAAAATTATAGAAACTGGACATACCGTAATTGTGAACTGAGACAATCATAAATCAAAGTCAAAGTGTATTTGGAGGTCAGGCATTTTTTGCTTTGTAGTTTTCTCTTTTTTCTCTCTCTATTTTATCCAATGCATACCTGACTGCTGATGTAAAAGCCTATGTTTTTAACCAGGTTCACTATGATGACCTCTCTGAGACTGAGTAAATATGACATCAGCTCAGCCTTTCATTTCCTCCATACCAATCATTTTTTTCTTTCATGACAGATCACATGAAGTTCCAAATGAGTCATGCTGTGCGTGAGGTTTTTCTCAGGTGATTACATCATATAACTTAATCTAAGTGATCACAAATCTATCATCATCATGTGCTACGTCAAACAGGCTAAACACTGCATCAGTGAAATTATCACAACAACCATCATGATGCAATATTATTCACTTTATTCTTGATCTTGAATGTAACCATCCCCCCCAAAAAAGAAGAAATTATTTTCAGGTTATTTTGTCTGTTTAAACTGCGAAACTTTCCTGATCTCAAAATTTTTATTTGCAGCCTGCCCACTTTTGTATGAACCTCATAAGAACATAAGCCATCTGATTTAAATTGCAAGATAGATCAACAAATTTTTGGACAATTAGATCTTATTATGTTTTGTCTACAGGATGTTTAAATAAAAAACAACAACAAAAAAAACTTTTTTTCTTTTTACATCCATTATGCTATCAACATCATATCAATGAATGTTCTCTCCTACACTATTGTTTTTGTTTGAGACATCCCATACTGTGACTGGATCAAATGCTATATGAGTTGTAATAGTGAAGACAGAAATCACAGTACCTGTATGGAAGATAAACTGTTTGTTCGCTGGTGTAGATTCTGCCTCACAGGCTGCGGTGATGGCGCATGATTGTCCATGCCACCGTTCATCTCCACCTGCTTGAGTTGTGCTGCCTGTCTTGTTAGTTCCTTCACCTCTTTAAACTTGTCAATAAACTGCATTAGAAAGTGACAATAGCATGGAATCAGTTACACTAATGGGTAAGGACATGGATATACTTGTACTATATGTAAAATTCCAGCACTTTACATTATTACTTTTCTGTGTTTTCAATTTTGTATTAGAAAATATTATTCATATTATTTTTCCAAACTATGCCAATGCTATGTGCAAGGAACAGCTACATTTGAATGAAAAGAAACAACAGGCACATAGGGCCTGATGTTGGATGAAACATATCTTAACCACAACAAGACAGGCTTTCAGATGGAATCAGCAAAGAAAAAAAAAGTAAGGGGAGGCCACACATTTTCCTGTACAAATATTTGGCTAATGCTGTGAGATAGAACAAATTCTTATGAAATGAAATGGTAAAACTATCTCATGACAAGATAAAATGCAGATCGAGCTCCGCTGCCAACATGCTGGAGGAGGTGGTGGACGCTGATGACAAGAAGTCATAATTTGCTTGTGATTAATTTGTATACCCATGTTATATACTTGTTGCATTTAACATGTGTTTCTGCATTATTGGCACATACGGAATAAACTATACAATAGCCTGATTTTTCTGTGCTTTATAATTACTATAACTGCATTAACGTGGGGCGTTTGTTCAAGTCCATTAATCTAATAATGCCAATCAGAGAGTGCACTCCATCTGAGAAACAAAAAAATTGCAAGCTTAAACTGAACAAATTAAATAAAAAATTGAAATTTGACATCAAAACCACATAAAAACATAATGAAGAGATTGTACATAAAGGCCACATTTTTAAAATGAACTAGCTTCGCTCGAAGGCAACAACAAGACCAGTAAAGATGCAAGTAAACAGGGCATTCTAATTTTGGAAAGGCAATATTTACTTGGAATAACAAGCCTGTGATAAAAAAAAAATTCCAGCCTCAACCATCCAACTTCCTGCCTTACTGGTGACATCAAACTAATCAAAATAATCAGATACATGTCATCCTGTGTTTGCACCCTGATAAAATTGTTCGTCTCCTCTTTGATGAAAAACTACATGTCTTCCCAAAATAAAAGCTGACAGGCCTTCTGAAAGAAAATAGTTTTGAGGACAATTTTTTTTTTTTCTTTTCATTTCAACTGTGGAATTTGTAGACATTCTATGATCTCATTTAATTTTTTCTTTCTAAACTCGACCCAACTGCAAATTTTTAGGACAAATTCTCAGATGGGTTCAGACATGGATATAGTATTTGCTTGCTTCAAAAGCCATAACTAAGAAGTGAGAGTTAAAAATGGAAGGAAAGATGGAATAGGTGGAGAAAAGGAAGGAAGGATGGTGATTTGACATTTGACACCTAAACCATGAGCCACTAACAAGTGATAGAGTACAACCACAGATATGAAACATTCCCTTCTGCATGTTTCACAACTATCACATAGTGTAATTGACATTAGAACTGATTCTTTAAACAAAGACAGATTCTTTCCTCCCTTTAGGCTCTCTGTATTTCTCTCCCCCAACTATTTGGCCAACGGTCTAGCCACGGCTTCCAGGTGAAATACACCTGAGGTTGAGCAAACATCTGGCCAGCTCTACTTGGACCTGACTTTAACAGACAGGTCAACACACAAATGTCTCACTCAACAGACAAAGTTTGCCAACAATTCCGACTTCTTCACTTGACAAACATTGGTTACATTTCCCCCAAAGGCAATACAATTTAGCAGCTGACAAACGGCAGCTTGACTCAGACATCCCCCCCAATGTGGCTCTTTTGACTCTCTCATGCAGCGAAAATTTCTTCAGCCTATTCTTAAAACTAAGTGCTCAACAATGGATGATCCTTATGGTTATTTTAGTCATTTCTCCATTTCCTCTTCATTCACTCCATAATGGTCAGATCCTATGACTGTCTCTTGATAAAAAATCCCGTACAATCAACTATCAATTCATACATTTTCACAATATATGACAAAGTGGATCGTACAATATTCTCTTATCAACATTTCGAAGTTCTTTCTAAGTAAGTGGGTAGAGAGAACCTGCAAATACTAATACTATTCACAGATATCAACCTAGTCAGGAGTTATTCTTTACTTAAGGGGGGGTGCGGGTCCTGAGAGTGATTTTTCGAATGCCTGGACAAGGCATTTTTTAAGCTTCAAATTCAGACTGAGCATGTCCAAATTAGAGGAAAAGTGTAGACAAAAGTTTTGTTTTGCATCCGGTTGCCATCACAGCGCCGCCATATTGGATTTTGTGTTTTGAAAATTAGCTATTTTCAAAAGCCTAAGGCTCGTAGAGCATTGAATGGATTTGTGTGAAAGTTTGCACATGAATAATATGATCCTATATAAAGGACAAAATGCATTTGTATTTTGTTTATATGTCAATAAATATTTTTTATATATTTTTGAAAAATGTAAATGGACAAATGTAAATTTTTCACAATTTTCCACCAAATATCCAATTTTCCTTCAGAAACGGACAAGAAACTGAGAAAAAGCGATGCATTTTATCAAAATACATGCTATGGAGAATGCATATTCCAAATTTGAAGGCAATTGGTTGAGAAATGAAAAAGCCTTAAGGGAAAAAAGTGAAGAAATCATACATATTGAGAAAATCGCAATTGAATTTTCATAATCTCTCTATACAGACATTTAGCAGGGTGGTGTTGGTACCATTTTGGGGCATACAGGATATGTTTCTGGCCCCATTCATTATTTTTATGATATGAGAAGAGTTCAAAGTGTGTAAAAATAGGAAAATCCCATTTTTGATATTTTAGTCCCAAAACCTTATTTTCAGGACTCTCCCCCCCCCCTAAAGCTATCTTCATCTTTGGGCAGGGTAGAGTTTATTCTCTATCACTAAAGCCTCTTCTAAAGAAAAGCCTACTCTAATCCAGCTCCTGCCATATCCAGGGTTTGCTCTAGGTACCTCGGTATCTGTCTTGAGAGATCCAAATCAGATATTGCTTGACTCTTAAAGTAATACATGTACTGTGAAACAGATGAAGATCAACTTGTATGTACCCTGTACAAATCTTACCTTGGTGAGCTCCTGTTCAGAGGAGAAACCCAGGCCATACACTGTGTTAGCCCGAGGGTCAGACCACTGGCCAAACTTCTGAGAAGTTTTGGTGAAGGTCATGTTGGGGGTGATGGTGCTGTTCACTATGGCCTGGACAAGACGAGAGAGAAGCATCAGCCTTATCATTACCAAAAACTTCAGCCACATGTTTTACTTTGCCCATATGCTTATAAAAATGACAAATAATGACTTACAACCATCAGGTATGACAGGAAATGCTCCCAGAACCCCCCCATTCTAAGCCAACTTTCCATTTTTTTTTTTTTTTCCTCATACACTTGCTGTACCAACTGACAATGTACGAGCCATTAACATGAATAAGACAGTCTACAATGATAATATTATCTTATCAACGTACCTAAAGAGACTTAAGTAGCTGGCATGAATAAGACAATCTACAATGACAATATATCTCATCAACGTACCTGAAGAGACCTAAGTGACTAGTATGAGTAAGACAGTCTACAATGATAATATATCTTTTCAATGAACATGAAGAAACTTAACAGATAAAATGTTATATCAATTCAATATAACTCATTTATTCTATCATTTTTTGCATTATATCTGTTCTCCTTTTCTTTATACGTACATCTGTGGTGATGCTAACATACTGAAGTTGACAGAAACAGTCTTCATTCCAACCATTTCAATAAGGCATAAGAATGAGCCTATCCCTAACTATACAATAATTCTCAGAGTCTATGATGAAAAAACAAAAATGACCACAGATGCTGTCATGCTGCATTGTAGGTTCAACCTCTTGTAAATTAACAAACAAATGATACAGAGGACAGAGCTACTAAAGTATGATGAAAGAGAAAGCCAGAAAGAGAGAGAGAGAGAGAGAGAAGAGCTTGAAGGAGAGGGATAGATAAGAAAAGAAAGAGATTAAGTGGGGAAGAAAAAAGAGAAATCACCTTGTAAAGACCAAAGAGAAAAATAGTATGTATATTCTAAAAGCACGTATTCACTCTCAGATCCCTTCCCCTGAAGAGAAGAGACACTAAATTATATTGTCTCCTCTCCTATCTACTTATAAATCTAGATATTTTGAAAATAAGGCAAGAAAGCTTTTTTTTTTTTTTAATCCCTCTGAGAACCCTCGTTGCTAAAGGTATAAACCCTTGTCCTACATTAGAGATATTAGACATATTTTATGGAAGCGCTTGGCAAACAGAAAAAAAAAACAAAAAACGTGAACTTTATTGATGTGGTTTGGATGTTAATGTCCCTACCTATAAATGATTGGAACAAAAATAAAGTGCAAAGGATGGTAATTCCATACCTTATAATTCTACAAACGTCCCCAACAACACACACAGCAATGCTCAAAACTGGCAGTTGGAACACTGATGGTGGTAGAAGTAGCCAAAAATGTTCTATATTATTCTCTTTTCGATTTGCAATTTTTGTTTCAAATTAAGAGTAAGTATTCACCAATTCTTTCTCGTTTTATTATTCTTTTTGAGTGGCCCGATGTTAACAGCCAATTCTGACAACACTCATAGTGACAGAAAGTTAGGCCTTTGAAAAACAGATACACTACTAATTTGGTACAAACGTGTAAATTTCTGCCCACCTTGGAGCCATCCACGCTGATGATTCTGTAGGTATTTCTGGTGCTGTCATAGTAGTAAGAGACGCTGACGGCACTTTTACTGGCGGGAATCCAGTCCTTCTTGGTGCCGGCGTCAATCTGGAAGACATGGGCCTTGGTGGTGAAGATCGGTTGCTCCCTGGGGAGATGAAACCTTAGAATTAGGACTTGGTGTCAAATGAACCTGTTTGAGCGAGAGACTTTTAAGACACACTGTGTCTCTTCCCACTTATAGTTCTGTTTGCTTGCGTGCAGGATTAGCAGCATCCGTTCGTTAATGGACATACGGTATAAAGAAAAAGAGTACACCTTTTCGTTCTGTTTTTGCCCCCCTCCCCCTCCCCCAGAACACACACATACATCCAGGGCTACTTCTTGCAATCAGTGTTTTCTCAAGACAGTTCAGAGTTCTGAGGTGTACAGATGCCTACTCGAGAAATGGTCCCCTAACCAAGTTTTGATGTTATGAACCGGTACTGATGTTGTTCTTTGGTTTCGTTGATTATTTTGTTACATTCCACATTAATGCGGATAAATTTGGCATCCCATTTGACAGCCTATCTTTTTGTTTGTTTGTTTAGTTTAGTTTTAGTTTTCTTAGGTACAAAACCGCTTCGGCAAAGTAATCTATCCTAATATGTTAAAAGGGGTTGTCTGTCATATTAAAAAACATAGGTGAAATGGCCGCAAAAGGATCAGTCATGGAATGATGTCTCCGCTGGGTAAGCACAGTGCATTAAATCGTTACAGGCCTTGGAAGAACGACGTCAGTGCTTCCCCTCATTTCAATGTTCACCCGACAATGAAAGCAACAACAACAACAACAGAAAAACAACAACATAAACACAGTAATATCATCTTAAAAGCAAGTATGCTTTGACCTACATGAGTATTATCATTTCGTAACAATGACGGGAGTGTTTCCGCGGGACCACAAAACCCACGGGTGCCGCCGGAATGTGTTCTGTTTGAATATGCACCGTACGAACTTTTAATGTTGTTGACGAATTATATATATATTTTTTAAAAATACCAAGGACAAAACAAGAAAACACTCTTGTGATTTATCATTATCAATCGTCCAAACAAATGGGAAAAACTAATGCGCCGTTTGCATTTTCCAGAAGGGGGAGAGCGGGATGGGAAACGGTCCTGATGTCAGATATTCTGAGATAGGTGTATGGAAACCACTGTGCCTTTCCTGAGCTATCTTGCCATCTTTTCCGAAACTACAAGTTCTTTTGGCATAAATCGCGCTAAGGGCGTCTATCCGCAGTCTTGAAAGCAGGTGATGATCAAAATAACACCCATCTACCAGCGTGTGTTGCTTGACTCATAGAAGAAAAAACGATTCGTTTATCTGCACCCTGAGGCCTACGTCGTGTGAGCCGGAGACTGGTGCATAAACACTGGAGATCGTTCCGTCTTTCATCTTTTTATTCTATTTCTTTCCCTCAAAGATGATTTTTCTATTCTTTTTCCACACGAGATCTAAGACTTGTCTGAGTAAAGACTCAAGATAAACGCATCCATGAACTAGCTGACACGAGGAAAATACAAAATCCACAGGTAGTACTGACAGTACAGATCTATAATACATTTACCCCCTCCCCCCCCAAAGAATAACAGGCAAAGTGGGGACTCGACCAACTAATGGATTTTTCAGATGTCTGAGACACAATCTTACCGAGTGCATCTAGTCTGTGAGCTACAAGTAGACATGAATCTCTAGTTTAGCTCCGAAAAGTAAAATCAGTAGACTAACCTTCCTGACTCTTCCTTGAATATACCCAGAAACTAACAAACACGTGCTCTCCCTCCCTCTCTTTCTCTCTCTCTATCTCTCTATCTATCTATCTATCTATCTAAGCTTATCAACCAATCAACCAATCAACCAACCAACCAATCAACCAACCAACCCACCAACCAACCAACCAACCAACCAACCAACCAACCAACCAACCCACCAACCAACCACCCAA
>JBCAUA010458309.1:0-17475 GCA_038406235.1 Peronia verruculata | reverse complement strand
CAAGAGGGGAGGGTGAGGGGGTGTAAATGATGGACAGACAGAAGAGAAATGCTTGTAAATGATTTAGTGGTTGTGCTTGATTAGGTGTGTCGTTCGTTCCATGTTTGTTTGTTTGTTTTTTCACTTTTCAATGCTACCTCTGGCACCCCTTCCATCTTTCTTCCCACATCGCCAAATTTCCACACCACCACCACCACCACCACACACACACACACACACGCCCGCGCGCGCGCGTTCATTCTCTGTTGTCACCAGAATCAAAGACCACAAGTCCAGAGTTGGAGGCTGAGATTTATTACTAAGATCAAAATTGCGGCACACAAGTCACCAAATTATTTAACTGATACATGCACATAAGAGATCGTACTAGTCACAGGCCTGTACCTTAGCTGTTGTAAAAATCTGCTAGTCATAATAAGTATTAACAATAATAATATCCTCAGTCAGATAGGTCTACCTGTCACAAAGTCGACCATTACATGGCACCATCTTGTTGCCTGTTGCAAAATTGTTCTTTTCACGTTGGAAACGAAACAATGTAAACTGAGCCATTTTGACCGCCAACCAAAGTAATTTCTTTTGCCAAATACAAGAGGTATAGCACTAGCATTATAAATAAACATTAAATAAATAAATAAATACATGTACATAAATAAATAAATAAATAAAAAAATAAAAAGCCACAAATTTTCTCTTGTTCTTTGAAACATAGGTAAGTAAAAATTTGGAAAAATTCACCATATTGTCAACAAGCCTAATTTTCTTTTTTTTTTTTTCCTCATCTTGATATTTTTTATTTTTTTTTCTGAACGTTTTTCTTCACCTATTTTAATTAACAAGAGAAAAAGTATTTTTTTCCCCCTATTTTTTAAAATGTTGCAGTTTGTGTTACACTTCTGGCACCTGGCAAAGGGATTATCTTAGCTGGCTGAAAAAAAAAACACACAAAAAAAACAAAAAGCGGGTTTACTAAAAACGTCACCACCAGGAGTCCTTGTTTATGGACCCTAGTGGAAGGAAAATGCAGGCGCTGCAGACCACGCAAGCTGAGGCCTAGCAATAGCTTGATAACGCCAAATACATGCACTGGACGCCAGTTATTTCATTGCTTGCAAAACAGCATACAGGGATGTCAATCTGTCTACATCAAAAAGCAGGAAAGGTTCCTGGCATACTCTCTAGCAACAGGTAAAACTAGGTATGTAAATGGTAAAATAACACCTGATTTGGGGCCAAAAGAGAAATTACTGAGAGCAAAAAAGTAGGAAATCCTACTAAAGTAGGAAATTTGACATCCCTGAGCATAAGACCGAGAGCAACTGAGTTCCTTGACTTCATTCCAACAACATTTGCTCAAGTGAACAGTTAGATATTGCTGACTAAATGGGCGACGAGAGCTTCCAAAGATTAGGTAAGCGTTAGAGGCGCTGAAAGATTGAGGAAGCATTAGCGGGTCAGAAGGTGGGGCAATGTCGTAAGAAGTAGGGTCTTTGTGGATCTTAATCTGCTGTTCTTTAGGTCGAAAAGAACAACATCATTGATGAAGTGGCTAGCAGTTTCTATCACTTTACAAAGAACAGAAGAAAAAATTTAGAACTTGTGGGCGTGTGCCCAGGAGAAATTGTTCAGGAGAAATCTGTAATAAATTCTCTCTATTCGCATACAGCATAGATCCTCCTGCATACAGGCAGGGCGAAAGTCTCAGGGCCAAGCAGGCAACAGTTCAAAAACTTTGGGAAACCCTGGACAAAATGAAATCCTAGAGACATCATCTTGACTGATGTTTAAGTTAGCGCATCAATAGCTAGCTTGCAATAATTATGCACCTGTTTGGCCACTTCTTAGGAAAAAAGTTATTGTCCTATATGTTCTATATGTGACATGAGGAAAAAAATTCTATATTTGTCATGATCAGATTTAATACAGTTTGTATTACCTGTCACGCAACTTATGATTAAAGTTAGTCATTTGAGATAAGATATTTACTGATAAAACAATCACTGTCAAACATATTTCAATTACATGTTGCAAAAATCTACGAAAGATCATGGTGATGTTAGCAATAGGCCTGTCTAATGCCTACATAAAATCGTCACGTAAAATCAGTGGAGATACTAGAATGGACAATTGTAAAAAAAATGAAATGAGGCATGGCGCTAGGAATACACGATGTAGATAGTTAAAGCCACAAAACATCCCACCACCACCGCCTTGATAAGCACAAGAAAGTAAATGAAATTCTGACTAGAGCAAACGTCAACAATAACAACTGAAAGCAGGAAAAAAAAAAAAAAACAAGAACGACAAAATTTCTGAAATTTTAAAGTTAATGTCACCTTGATCTTTTCACTCTGCATTTCTGGATATATAACCTTAAACTCCATCAGTGGTCACATAACGCAAATGACAGTGAATGTGGGGGGAAAACTGGGGTTTATGACCAACACATAAAAAAAAACCACATTTTCTTTAATGGCTTTTATTTATTGTTTCATTTATTTATTTCATTATATTATTTTTATGTTGTTGTTTTTTTTATTAAATATTTTATTCTTTTCTAGACCCAAACTTTTCTTTCTTATGTGCTTTTTTTTTTTTTTCCATTTTTTTAAACTTTTCTTTTATAATGATGTATTTCATGTTGATTTTTTTCTCCCACAATGAAAATCATGCAGCTGTCTTTAAGGTGTCTTCCAAATCATCAAAACCTTCGTTGATTCTACTGTAACTGAGAATAATCATTCTAAAAAAATCATCTGACTGTCGCTTTTGTTCTGTCTGAATTTGATAACACAAAGGGCAAAACCAATGAGCTGCATGCACGCCCGCATGCACGCACGCACCCATGCACACACACGCTGCTGATTTTGACACTGTGTTCACTGTGAAAACTATTAATTCTAATGTGACATGATAACAGATAAGTTCTTCGCCTACATCTACAGCCAGCACAACAAATGTTACCACATACAGGACAACGAGTACCTGAGCTGCCAACCACAAAGAAAACAATTTCTGGGACACTTAACTCTTTCTTCCGACAAGCTGCATACAGCGCTGTAAAGTTTTAGCATTATCTTCAACAATCAAACACAAACCACTACAGTATTTCAAATCTAGTATATCCACCCCTATCACTCACCTTTAAAGGCCAAGAAAGCTTTTAATATAAAAAAACCTTAGACGTGTGCTTGTGGCTGTAGTAATCATAAATATATGGCGGAAAGCGAAATATGCCGCCAAGTCTCAGTTTCACTGGGCTTCTGTGTAAGCATGGAATGAATGAGTTAAATAAGGCTTCACAGGGGCACTGATGAAAACACAGTTAATTGTTTGCCAACAATGGAGTATCTTCTTCTTTCTTTCACAGTTCATGCCAGCTTAATGGTATCTCTGCCATGCAACAAAGACACCCCCCCCCCCCCACGAGGAGAAACAGCATATAATCAAGCTTAAGTCATCAAAATTGCATGCTCTAGAGAGGTACATGGCAAACAGAGCTATGGCCCAGTAATAGACAAAAATGGATAGGAATCTCACCAGAATGGAATCATAAAATCCTGTTGTTTTTTTTTTTCCATAAAGTTGACAAAATGGTGATGAAATAATCAAGATTGATTATCTATTTTATATATAATATTTATTTTTTTTTCATCAAACCATTTGTTTCCCAAGTATGACTCCTAGACAGATGACTCAAATCCACTTGACAGCAAACAATGCAATGGTAGGCAGCTTTGAGGTGCTGCATACATGACAAAAATAGATTGTTACGGATCTTGAAATGAAATACATGTATTATAAATGGCAAAAGAGAAAAAAATGCAACAGAATACTGACATCAAAAGCGGAGTATGTTATCTGCGACACAGCAGGTGAAAAACCAGCCAAACACCAGCTACAAACAAAAAGCAAACATAAGGTCATGATAATGTTAAGTAAGCACCAAAAGTTATGCCAAGCACGGGGCAATAAAGCCGCGGATCAAACCAAGCGATGATGTGTATATGAATATTATACTAATAACTAATATTATATTTCACACATATAATGACTAATGAATAGTGTTGTAACAGCATTGTAAGAAAACAGCCATTTAGACCGAAGCAGAAATTGATTGTGCTAAAAATTTCTGGTTTGAACTTCATATTGTGGGGGGAAAAAAATGGCATATGAGGTGTAAATAACAACGTATATTATGCCTACCGTCAGTATAATATCCATCAATATCAATATGTATTAAGAATGGAATATCAGTTATCAACATGCTTTCTTCTAAGCAGCAAAAGAACCCACACATCATCTGACAAGTTACATTTCATGTGTAGAGGACAACAGATGTGTATTTGTCAACTTTTACAAAGAACTGTCTGATTATAATTATTATTCTGTGCTTAGGTATCGCAGACTTACTTCAAGGTACCTCTACCGTATATATGTGCATTAGTAAGAGAAGAGACAGTTACCTGCTGAAGTTACACACTCTTGTTCCAATCTCTGACTACACAACAGCTAGGGGCCTACTTTGGTATTTTGGAGTGGACTAACAGAACACAAGCACTCAGCACATTTGTGTCACAGTTATAGGACCGAGATGAACAAACAATATTGGTAAAAAAACTTGAAATTGGCAAAGCTAAAAGAGGTTCAAAGTTCATTCCAGTCAGTCTGTGTCTGACACATATTAAGACCTAGAGGAGAGAACCATATACATGTACAACTACATTCTACACTTGGGAGAAAGCTGAAAGTTTGTTTTTAAAGACTTCCATGCTTTTGTTTGCTGGAGTTATTGATTCAAGCCATTGCTTTGGAGAACAGTGGCTGTTCCTGCTGATCTTCTTGAAGGCTCAGGACTAAACTTAAAGATTGTAACCTTGAAAATATGAAACACTGGATATCAGTTGTGTTTACTCCGAAAGCCACCATATGTGAAAGACTACTAGCTCATATGTCCTATCACATGCATACTTCAATTTACTGAACTCAAAATCTCATAATCTAATTATGAATGCATGAAGTTGACAAATACAGAAATAAATATACCAGTCTAGCCTACTGTCTCTTACGTACTGAACATCTGAAACAGTACACACGTATGTACGACATGACGTGCACATTATGATTGAGCACATTCATATTTCCATGTCCCAGGCACACCAACTTCTCTCGTACATACAAATCAACACATACATTTCCACACCAAGATACTGATATGATTGAAATGGATTCTGATGGTGACATAATAAATAAACCAAAGCGTTCACATCCCTGTATACTAACATCATCTCACAGTGATCCTAGTCAAGTTTAACAGTTTGAGAAAATGGAAAAAAAAACAAAACATTTTGTACAGAGTTAAAACTATGAGTTACACAGATGTAGTTCTTGAGCTTAAAAAGTAGCATAAAAACTGACAAACCAAATACAGACTGCTAAATAGGTTTAAGTGTGAGGAGATGAATAGGGTCAGCATCATAAACCTGATAACTTTAAAAAAAAAAAAACAGTTTAAAACAGACTAGCCACTACAGAATGACCATCACATATCGCTGGTGTCACAAGCAACCCACTGAGTACCTTTTCAACTGGGGAGTAAAAAACTGACGTCAAATTATTATAAACAAGAGGTTTTACATGCAATCTAGCAGATTTTTCCTGCATTTCTATAGGTCAGTTTGACTCAACGTAGTGTCACAGTACATATTTTTAGTTCATCTTGAAAGGGGAAAAATCCTCAAAATTTGCAAACTTAGGACTTATGCCGATTGCTTGTTATATGCAGCCAGCTGTCCTTACTATCAAATCACACAGAAGTCACATACACATAGAAGAGACTGGACAATCATCAAACATCACTGGGTAAAAAAAACACAAGGCCACCAACGGAGTGAAGATGAACCAAAATTAACACAGCTATAGATAGAGAATATCAATATGGATAGTCTTTCCCTTGCAAGAAATGCATATACATGAAGTATAACTGCATGAGTGAAACAGAGCAAATGAGTGAGAAAGCTTCAGAATATTGCACAAAATCATCTGTGATGTCAACATACAACATGGAATAACAGATAATATTCTTCACCACACAACAGTTCATACGATGCTAAAACAAGCCGAACAAAATGTCATCTAAAACTACTTGATGTGAGTCAACTTAGGTAAAAGCACAGCGGTGAAAAAATATGAAATACAGGAGATCATTCTGGTGAGAATGGGTGTAGTAACGTAGTAGGCCTGTCTTATTATTTCGAGCAAAGTTGATGAAAAAAAAAAAAAAAAAAAGTTTCAGAAGTAAGGTACAACAGGTCACAGCTAAAATTACACCACAAAACCTTCACATAAAGGTCTTTTCTTCTTTAAAACAAAACAAAATTTAAAAGAAAAAAAAACAAACCCCAAAGAACATGAAATGCAAATGTGGAGTAGAAATACATATGATACTAGGTTGATTTTTCATTACTTATTATAATTACGTAACCTTGTTCTGTGCTGTCTATTCCTTACTGCCGAGAAAGAGAACTAAAATACAAAGAAAAATATGCCCAAAGTCTAGTTTCATCAATAACACAAAGACAAAGAACACACTTAAAAAATTCAGTTTTTGTATCTGACACTAGTACAATGTGCATTTCTACTCCACAGACATATAATGTGGAAATAAACTGACTTTTTTTCATACGAGGTGGCACATTTTGTGGATGAATGAAATAAGTACATTTCATGGAGTTGAATATTTTATTGGATGTTATACCTGACCGGGCAAAAACAGTCAGGTCTAATTATAATCAATACCTGTGATCAGCTAATCCAGATCTTTCTAGACTTATTAACAGTAACATAAACATGATCACCCATGTAGTTTATGTATCCAAACACTTGGATTCATACATACACACATTGCAATATCCATAAATGTACATACTGACCAGATCTTTACTCAAAATTTTACACTGCACTTCTGCAAGCTCACATACAGACCACATCTGTCGACTCATAAAGACAGAGTGAAAAAGATCCTTTCATATGATAATCACACATCAGTAGGAACCAGTCACACTAACCAGCAAATAAGGCCTGAAAATTCATAACCTGGCTCTAACATTGTCTTGAATGTTGACTATTAATTTTGATAAGTATTTTTGTTGCTATTTTGTTTTGTGTGTGTTTGTCTTGTACTTCCTGCTGTATTTACAGGGCCAGTCCTGTGCTGCCTCGTCTAGTCCTTTACTGTCACAGAATAAGAACAAAAATACAAACAAAAATATGTCTAAAGTTCATTCACACCGTAACACTGGAGATTTAACTTTAAAAATTTCAATTTTACCAACATCTCAATTCGGGCCCTTAGTACTATCTGCATCATTTTCACTCCTCAAATGCATTCTGTAACTCTCTATCAGGTTAGTGCATCTCACAACTCAATGCTCACAACATAAATGAGATTTCTATTGCTGGCATCTTTCCACAGGTCTTCCTACAGAAAATACTGTCTCTGTATGTTTACATCAACATAGACATCTGTCACTTGTCACACAACTGTGAGGTGAAATGAGCTGGATGTCAACTTTTTGTTAACAGGCTTACTGGTGTCAGTAGAAAAAAGAAATTGTCCACTTTACTTTGGTTAAAAAAATATGTACAGCTTTTCCGTGCCCAAATTTTCATACTCAAAGTTAACTCTAAAGATCCCCAATGGTCATTTAAGTTCCAAGTTTATGAACAAAAAGTCCCGTTGACATCCAACTGATTTCTTATGGTCACATGACATTTAAAGCAGTAACAACGACAACTAGATAGGCTGACTAATGGAAGAGCAACAAAAGGAAGCAAATGATTGTAAATCCTTTGAGACGCAGAAAGTAATAGTTCTTGTTTATACGAGTGTAACTTTTAAATAACTGTGTAACTTCAGCCAGTGAGTGTCGAGTACAGGTCAGACTGACCCAGAACTGGTTGTCTTTCTAGGCAAACGGGTTGAGGAAAATGTCCCATCATTATCTGACATGGCCAGAAACTGTCGTACATTAATGGCACCATGACAGAAGCATTAGAGATTACAGTCTGTATAAAGATAAAACAACCCAAACCACTCCATACACACACAGGAAAGAGGACAACATTCAAATGTTTCTGCATCTCTCAAAGTCACATCAGCTGGCCACTGGGCAGTGGGTCACCAACACAGCTGTGGTCACTGCCCTCACTTAGTGGACGTGGATAGCATCAGAGCTGACGGACCTACAAGGGGAGAGAAACACACGGCATTACACATCAATGTCACAATGAGATCTAGTAATCTAACAGATTCATTTAAATATTGTCACAGCAGTAGGATTTGGCCTATAACTTGTCATCTTATCATGACTCAAGTATTTAATTTTCACTCTCAGTTCACATGCTAGGAACTCAACAGTATTGATGTTACAGAATCCATGTTATCAATGCTCTACAATAGGTCATTTTTAGCAACTCTGAAATACTGAGGAAAAAAAAAAAAAGTTTTCAGGCAAATGTCATTTGATGAGCTATGTAATTATGATTTCACTCTTACAGGCACAGTTCTTTACTGTGTGACACATTACAGTCATACTCAATGCCATGAGACATCAGTCAGTTTTTGGCATGTCTGATATATGCTGTTATCCTCGAGCAGTGAAAATGTATCTTGCCCAGCTAATGATGAATGAATGTCTTTTTTTTCTTCTTTTTTTCTTTCTTTTTCCTGAACAATTTGACCCATTGATGACTAAATATTTTGCTCATATAAGATAGAATACCAATTTAAGAGATCTATGTAAAGGTTATCACAGAAATTCTGCTTTTACATCTAGAGTCACAGTGGATGGAAAATATACTGTACTAAAAATTGATCGATATATCTCAGACAATCAAATCTTCAGAAGGAATTAACCTGAATAATGTAGTTCTCTTTATACTGTTGATATAAATATGATATGTCTTGCGATCAGAGCTAATGACGCGGAAGTCGTGCCGGGCAGTGAAGACATATGGCTGTTTTTGGTCATTTTTAACTACTTTCCAACAAAGATACTAAATTTTTCTTTTTGTTTTCACAAAACGACAATTTAACCTATTTTAATCTCAAAAAAGAAATATTTTGGTATCATAGTCGGAAAATAGTAAAAAAAAAAAAAACGGTCAAGAACGGTGGCTGTGACTTGAACTCGCGCGGCATGAATTCTGACTCATTTGCCCTGGGCGCAAGATATATAATGTGGCTCATCACAAACATTGCAGACATTACACTACTTGTAGTTTGAAACAAACAACTCCAGCAAAAAGACACTAAAAAAGAAAAACAATAAGACATGTTTATACTTTAAAATTATTACTTATCATCATATGTTTACTGCATAAAAAGAGTTTCACTTGCAGCTTAAGCCACAAAATATTCAGTTCATATTTACCATAAGACTACATTAGTATTTTAATACCAAATTAAATATGTATAAGGATAATATTTGCAGAAGCGACACTTGAAGAGAGACAGAAAGCACAAAGATCTGATGAAAGGACTACGCAGAAAAAATCCATAATCAGTTGAAGAGATAGTATATAGATGCCTGTATATGTCAAAATATAAATATATATACATTAAAGATACAGATTTCAGTTCATCTCAGTATATAAATTCATCTGTCTCTACACAAAAAGGTAATGCATACAACTATAAATATCAAATGAATCAAAAGAAATATGTTGAAGCAAACATTATGGAACAAAACTGGAGAACTTAAACAGAACAAGCTTGGCCACAAAATTAAATATCATGGACTAATGTTGACGTGTAGCAATACATCCCTCCACATCAGGCAAAAGAAGACGTACATAAACTAAATCCCAGCACAGTCAAAAAAAAAAAACCTTCACCACTGCCATCAGATTATCCAATATGTTTGAGTCATTATGTGATTTGCCCACAGCCATGCACTAAATGTGCAAATGATTTGTCTTAAGAGAAAACTCTTCACAGAAAATCCACTATCACCTTAGTCATTTTCTTTGAAATTTTGAATCATGATCACTATTAAACAGGAACACGTAATCTAATACATGTAATCATACTATTGTTTCATTAATTTCATTCGAATTTTTAGGCAATATCCCATATTTGCATCACAGCCTTGACTTTGCCCAAAATGATTTGCCTGCATATATCTCAATGAAGCTCAAACTGACTTAAGGTCACTGTGGAAAAGGATTGAATCTAAGTCCAAAACCGCAGGGCATATCAAAGATCCCTAAATCCTCTATGTGATAAATCTGGTTCATGAAAACTTGCTGGAGAACAAGAAAAATAACGAAAGTAAACAGTAGAAGATAATCACTATAAGATGCAATACGATGAAACCAGGTGCTCGTCAAAGTGAGCCGACTGGAGAGTCATGTGTTTTTCAACAGTGAATGAATTTCTAACACAATTGTTTTTCTTCATCAAACCCTTCTATATCGATCAAAAATGAATTTCAGAGTTAAATTTACTGAAATATATTGAGTAAAAGTCCAAAAATTATAATTTAGTGGCATGGGCTAACAAGGATAAATAAGGATTTACAAAAGTGATCAGCCATTTTCTCATTAAATTCAGCTGCAGGAACAGGTTACCCCCATCATCTCGAATTGGCAATATCTCAACTTCTACTTAAGGTAGAACAGTAATTTCTTCACAAGCTGAAAAGTAAATGAATAATCTTTACAGTGATACCAATAACTCTATATGCTCTGAGTTTGATGAGAGCCTGATTTCATCATGTCGCATCTTATATATCTTCAGTTCTCGTACAGCGACAAGAATTGTGACAAAGTGCTCACTTATCTCTGTCACTCTGAAGTAGGGCTTTATGATACCTGTGCTTAATATCATAGCTATAGATCTGCCGAAGAGCGTGCGAGGGATGTATTTTCATTTCATGTTTTATGTACCTTCGCAAAAAAAAAAAAAAAACTAAAAAATTAAAATCCTTGCAAACAATATTCTTGAAAACCTATGCTCTGGCTAAGAACAGCAGAAACCAAGAGTTGAGCAAAATCTGATATACAGTAATGTCATGCCCATCAAAAGATAATTGCTAAAGTCATTTTTGAGAAAAATGGAGTAACGGTTTTATTTCAGAATATCTCACATTATATGTCAAATGGTGCAAGATCTATCAAAATTGAGCATGACAAACAATTTAACAGCAATGCAGTGAAAGACTCAAAGTATTTAGCTTTCATTTGAACTCAATCTGGCTTAAAAATAACCGAGTGAATTATTGTATAAGCATGATGGTAAGTCTTCCTTCCTGCAGAGAGACATTTTAAACTTAGATATGCTGTTTGATTACGATACGATGACAATAACCAATTCTGTAAACAGTACCTGAAAAGTGTGTAATCAACATGTCATTTTTACCTGAGAAGGAAGCAAAGTGCTTGGATTAAGTACAAAGAAAGTAACAACTGTGCAGTAAAAAAAAGCGGCTGCTACCTTTTCAGGTTCTGTTAGAGTAAGCTATTCTGTCAGTCTAGGATGCTTTTTATTTCTCTGCTTTACTACAAAAAAAAAAAAGAAAACCCTCAAAGATGTGTTACAGTTTTGTCAGGTGCATGTGGTTAAGAAAAAATAGTGTGCATATAAAATGTTTTATCAAGAAGTGGATTCCTAGCCAAAGGCTAAGCCAAGTGTTACGAGTTAAGATAATTTTTTCGCTAGCAACAATGACATTAAAAGCATGTGTGGTTTTCACTTTCAAGTGTGTGCATACCATACACAGTTACCACAGAGTGAGCAAATATTTATAACAGACTGGCACGGAGGCGAGTAACATCAGTGTATACCACAATAGTACATGGAGAATAGCATAAAGATATCTGAACGAAAATGAAAAGGAAATCACCGTGGACCCTTCGAGTTCATCCTGCGCTGAGCCATGAGATAGCCCAAGCTAAGGTTTGGGCGAGCTGGAGAGATAAATATTGTACAAATTACAAGTGAAACTCTATTGGTTCAATATTTGCTACCTGTGGGACAGGCATATAATATTCGTTACCTGTGGGACAGGTATATAATATTCACTACCTGTGGGACAGGTATATAATATCTGCCACCTGTGGGACAGCTATATAATATTCACTACCTGTGGGACAGGTATATAATATCTGCCACCTGTGGGAGCGGCAATACATTTGCTAACTGTAGGACAGGTATAATATTGGCTTCCTAGAGGACAGCTATAGCATTTGCTACTTGGAGGACATTTCTATTTGTGGACAGGATCTCTCTTTGTGAACAGGTGTAGCATTTACTACTTGGAGGACAGATATAAAATTTCTACCTGTGGAAAAGGCTTAATGTTTGCTGCCTGGAGGAAAGGTACATTTGCTATCTGTGGGACAGGTATAGCATTTGCTGCCTAGAGGACAGAGATAACATCTGCCAGCTACATGGACAGATAAGAAGATCAGCTGCTACCAACGGGGCAGGTATAATATTTCCTGCCTGAAGGACAGCCACAACACTTGCGATATGGTAGGACAGAATTAACAGCTGCCAAATGTCAGACATTTGCTTCCTTCAGTTCAGAATTCAGGGTCCAACAGGGAGAGTGAAAACAGAGACTGGAGATCCCCTTTACCTAGTAAGGGTCTTGAGAAACAAAGACGGACTACAGACCAGAGAGAAAGGGTTTGGAAATGTTAATCCAGACACCAGAGAATATATGTGTAACACAAGTACATAAACCCGACTGTTAGTCAGAATTTCTTTTTGCACTCCATCGAACTTTAAACGGTAATATTCTAATATGTAGCTAATATTATAATTTTTCATGTATTTCACACTTTCAAAACAATTCTGATCAGCTGATCTATTTATATTGCTAAATCTCTGATGACTATAATTTTGCAAACAGTTATTAACTCTTTGACCACTGGGTTGTTTTCCATGTTTTGACTGGGCTCAAATTTTTGGCAATGCTAGAAGGTTTAAATCTACAATATTTGGCTTCCTTTCACACAAAACTGATGATGTCATATGTCACTGGAAAGGGAAGTAGATGTAGAATATGGACTGTATTACAATATGGAATTATTGAATCATGAATTGGAAAAATCAGGAAAGAAAATAGAGCCGATGTGTTGGCTCTTGGTAGTTTTCTCTGCTGAAGTTGAGCTGATGTGTCAGCTCATGTTAGTTGTAGAGTTAAATGTATAGTTCAGACTCCATCTCAACTCTTTTGACTTTCCATTGTTTCCACTGACTTTCTTCCTTGATTGTTCAGAGACAGCTATTATTCATTTTGGCAGCTATCCTTTGTCTAACTCCTCACTCTGACACACCATCTAAGGTGATGAAAAACTTCAATCATTCCATGAATTATTCACTAATTCAAACTGAATGACTCCAGCCACATTGCTTACTTACAGAATTAACAGTTGTCAATAACTGTCATATGATAGAGGCTCCACTTGTGCTTCTAATAATCACTGATAAATGGTTGAAGATGAAATGCTCAGGCTATAGTCTCCCTCAAATGGTTAGGTGTTGCTTTTAAGGACAAAGCTATTGCTAAACAGTTAAAATAGTCCCAATGATCTGTTGCTACCAGGAGAGTCTTAATATTGTAACTAAATATTTCAGGTTACTTTAATAAACCTTTTATCTCAACTAAACCCTTCCTCTAACCCTAACCCCATCATAACCCTCCTGAACCATAATCATGTGGAACTTCCCCATCTGGAGTCTAAATTACAGATTCATAATCTACCAGATCTAATCCAACATCCCGAATCAAATCCAACAATGCTTTTTGACTGGTTGGAATAGATTTGTTCCGACTAAGCGAACGGCTGGAAATCCCCGTCTAATTTTAGTAGGAGGGGGGTACAAACTTTCTAAACTGTTCTCTGTCATTGACATGGAAAATCATAAAAATGCACGGGACTGGTGACAACTGTTCACGGATCTCGTGATGGAGCGGTAACAAACATTAGTGAGTGTTCTATTTTTAGCAGCAGGGTACAAACACTCCGGATAGGATTCCCAGGCTTTTGCTTAGCCGAATATGAACTATTTCGGCTACCAGAGATGAAGTAATAATGTTTACCAACATTTTACTTGAATAATCGATTTGATTCTAAGTACATTAACAATTTATGACAAATCAAACTCAGCATAATCTAACAAGGATTCCGTTTTTTGTTATGAAAGCTGGAACAACATGCTCGTGTTTGGGACATCAACCAACTGTTGCAGGTTCCCATTTTTGATTATCGTGTGACAGTTACAAACCATTTCTTCTCTTTTTCCGCTCTTTCTTTCTGTTTGCATTTGATTTATCTATCTTCATCTCTCGGCAACTTTCGGCAAACTGTTACTTGCCTGTCCGTGTGTTTTCAGTTTTGATTGTGTTTCTAAAACGTTTTGTCATGCCTGTCTAATGTTATACTTCTTGTCTTTGTGTTTATTTATTTGTTTATTTATTTATTTGTTTGTTTATAATTCATTTATATTATTCCATTTTTATTTGCTCTTTAACATGTATTTATTTACAAGTTTATCTATTTATTTGTTTGTTTATTTTTAATTTCTTTTATTAATATCTAATTTCTATTTATTGCTCGATGACCTTCCCGTTAGTTTGTACCAGAGCCCCTGTACACCTTATTCCTGTTTCCCGTATAGAAATGTCATTACTTTTGCCTTCATTTTCTTAATGTATTGTTAAACTGAGATTATTTGCATTGTCTGAAAAACAACAGAGAACATTTAGGGCCTTGTCTGCACTTCGTGGATCCTATCTAGGCTATAGATATCTTTGTTTCATTTTTTGCTTTCTTCTTCTTCTTCTTCTTTTTCTTCTACTATTTTTTTTTTTTTTTTAGTTTATATGAACTTTGTGCAGTCACGAAGGACAACCATTTCGTCACGTTTTAAGATAAGACTCAGATCAAGTAGGCCACGGGATATGTTTTGTTTACAAGCCATATGACATTTTGTGATAAGGAATCGCTAAAACTAAAGTCAAAGAAGGAAACTGGGTGCAAATAAAATATTACTGAGGGTGACTTTTTTGTTTCTTTGTATGCACGAATTGCTATCTACTGAATAACAGATTGATACAGATTTTGGGCTTGCCTGTAAAATTTAATAATCTTCATCGTAATTTAGTATTCGACGCTTTGTCAGAAGATGGCAGAGTTCAGAATAAAAAATGTTATTTTTTGCTGTAGAAATCGTATTCCTTGTTCTATGCAAGTCACTGCAAATTTGGTGAAATCAAATCCGAAGTTCAAGTCACATGTCTTATGTTTATGTCTACAACAACACTTTGAACAAATATTGCTAGTTATTCACAAAGTCCAATGGCACTCTGAATACTTTATTAATGCAATAAAACGGAACGTTTATTGTCCTTTGAATATTGGCTGTTACCCATTGGTTATTACAAGTGCGTGTTAGCCAACACAATGTTTGTCATACTCTGAAACAGGAATCCCAGTCTCAGAAATCTTTTCGAAGACGAAGCATACCTATATACATGTATATATGTTGTTTCGTTGAATATTTTTACTTCTTACATTTAAAACGAATCCTCAACCTGAAAGCTTTACTGCATATCTGATAAATAATGGGTAAGCATGCACTTTTGGTAGAAGCAAAACATCGTTTCCTAAGTGATGCAAAATTCTGAATGTCCACCAAGGCTCCCCAAACAACAGAGCCACCATGATGTGTCCTGCCTTGCAGAAAAGGGTCATAATAGACTTACATGTTAATGCATGTACTTTGTTGGGACCATACAATTTTTGTTTCTCTGTATAGTTTGCATAAAACGTCATAGACTCTAGTTTGATCCCTTGAAGCTTACCCTCATATCACTGGAAAGAGCTGGATGCACAAACATGTACACACTGCAAAAACAGAGACGCAGGCGCTGGATAGGCCATGTCGCGCAGGTGGCTGATGGACGGATCCCTAAAGACTTCATAGATGAAGAACTTGCTCAGGGAAAACTTCCCACGGGCAGACCACAGCTGCGATTCCAAGACGTATGTAAAAGGGACCTAAAAGATCTGAACATTGATCAAAACTATTGGGAAGCAACAGTCCTCGAACGGTCAGTCTGGAGACAGACTGTGCAGAAAGGTCTCTCCAATTTTGAAGAGGCTAAGAAGCACGAGACAAAGAGATTGGTAAGAAAAGCTGCAGCCCAGGCAGACAGACCAGCATCAAACTATATCTGTGACTTCTGCGACAGAGATTGTCACTCCCGCATCGGACTTCTGCTACAGTGATTGTCACTCCCGCATCGGACTTCTGCTACAGAGATTGTCACTCCCGCATCGGACTTCTGCTACAGAGATTGTCACTCCCGCATCGGACTTCTGCTACAGTGGTTGTCACTCCCGCATCGGACTTCTGCTACAGTGATTGTCACTCCCGCATCGGACTTCTGCTACAGAGATTGCCATTCCCGCTGTACTCGAAAAAAAAAAAAAAAAACCCAGTGCGCAACCTCATGGTCTTCCGAGACCTAAGGATGCCCATCACATATTTTCCACCTCACATGTTTTGACATCAGAAGTTTACCTGAGCTTTCAAAAGTGAAGAAAATGTAATATTTCAAATGAGCCCAGAGTTTTTGTTTATTCTTCCCGGAAGTTTTGACAAAATTATGGTCAACTTTCTCTTGTCAAGTGGGAAATACAAAGTGATGTGATTCGTTTCACCTTCACTGTGGAGATGGTTCCTTAACGTGTGACAGTGCATATCACTGTCAAATTTTGGAGCTGTACGCGACTGCTGGGTACTGTACCCCGCCAAACTACTGAATGTCGACTCTAATAGTTACGTTAATTTGTTATGTTCTAGGATGGTAAAATGTCCAGTTATATTTAATTAGAAACCGATATCGCAGATAACGTCAATATTACTTTCTCTTCATTTTATGTAGTCTTCCGTTATAAAAGGCAGAGTGATTAGGGTAAAACCTTGCTCAGATTTGTTTGTGTTCATGCGCAGAAATGAAAACTATGCCATTTGCAATAAACATTTAATTAACGTGTAATATTAATGGTTCAAAGAATGTCAGGCTGAATGACCGCCCAGAACAATATTTCCCCTGACCAAATCTGGGCCTCTTTTCAAAAAGTTTGGACACCCCTGCTGTTAAACAAAAGGAATGTTCACTACGATCTAATGATCGATCACTTCAAGGTTCAATGAACAACAGTTTCACTGTCAGTACTTTGCAGCGGGTTCAACGGGTGCTTTTTTCCCCACCCAAGTTTTTCGTGCTGTTGCACGGGGCTGATTCCAAGTTACCAGTACAGATTTGTCTATCATATTGCCCTGACGAAGAGTCAAGTTGACTCGAAAATTTGGCAGATTTAACCATCGCTACCAAGTTCTTTATAGATTTCTGTGTTATTTGTTTTTCTTGAATTGTTTTATTAGTTACCGGT
>JBCAUA010458198.1:0-17476 GCA_038406235.1 Peronia verruculata | reverse complement strand
GGAGGTTGGTGTCCCCCCCCCCCCCCCCCCCCCCCCCTTAACAGACTGTTTCCATAAAATCTTACTCTCATGAGAAAATTAGTATGTCTCTTACAAAAGTATCCCTTCTAACCTCTATGATAAAAAAATAATTAATGAAGCTGGAGTTTCACAAAACTCAAGCATTTCTTGTGGCAGATGTACCCTTATCCAGTGTCTAGATAGCACAAATTCATCCTCTAACACTTTCTATTGCCACAATATATCATTAGAATGATCACTGAAATATTGCTGCATCTAAGATTAACAATATGTAAACATAGCTAGAGAAAAGCAATAATTGTAAAAATAAAATTTCCAAAAGTCTAAATTTGGCAAAGCATTCAAAAAAAAAATTTAAATGCTAGTTCACTGTATTATCAACTTCATGATAGCTGATTCTGATGCTGTTTTTTAGCCACTGCAAACTTCAATAAATAATAATTTTTCCTGGTATGTCCAGGTGACTCTTTAGAACTATCAGCTGTTGCTGGCTGGATGGACAAAATTACTTCAGTTTTCAAGAATGTAAAACTAATTGCTCCAGAAATTGTGGAGGAATTAATAAAAAAAAAAAGAAAAAAGCAGCCAGTGGATTTCCATTCACAGACATAAGAAGAATGGCAAACCTATACAGAATGCCACAACTTGTTTCACATTTCTTTTGTTTTTTCATTAATTTCTCTGTAATCATATAGGAAAGCAGAACACCCAACAATTTTGTTTACATCATTTTTGCTTTGTGAATAAATTTTATGATATAAAAGAGAACGAAAACAAATGATGAATTATTTTATCAGCATGATTTTGTCCTTGTTTTTTTTTTTTTGTTTTCATACCTGAGAAAGTATAGGGGTTGTGTTACTTTGTGTGTAAGACGTTCAATCACCACAGGTTTTTTTCTAAAGTCAGTGCCATTCTTTCCAGTCTTAGTTTTGCAAAGATGCTGATTTAATGGCACAAGTTCCATATTCTGTAATTTTTCAGCCAATTGCAATGTTCATAGCTCTTTCCACTAGTTTTAAACTATGTACTGTGTATGATCCTTGTTGATTTGTTGTTGACCAAAAAGTGATTTGTTTCATGTGATAAATGCAATTTCAACATGCCCTGTTGCTTGATGAACTTTGTAAACCTCATACTATTTAAAGCTAATAAACAAAAGTAAAATTTCCAAATGATTTTTGTTTAACACCATGAATGCCACATTTTTCATCAAAATAATGCCACAAAAAATTACATTCAAATATACAAAAAAAAAAAAAAAAACCCACTTTAAAATCCAAGTCATATCTATGCAGTTTTATTGATAGTGTAAGATATAGCAGATGTCATTGTAATGCCCACAGCTAGAGCTGATGAACACAATGGCTGCCATTGCACCTATCTGGACTGGCAACAAAACCAAACCTCTGATATCTGATCAACTATTACATGTTCCCTGTTACTTCTAAATAAGTCTAAAACATGGTGGCTTGTAACTGAGTAAAAACCTGACCATCTTTCACCAATGGCGTCATAGACAACAAATGTTAGGAATTGTCCATGTTGGTCCCCAGCTGTAGTTGGAATGTCAGGGTATTGGGGGTTGTAACATCAGCCACATATAGTTCCTGGCCTGCCTCTAAACCCAGTTCTGGAAGAAGACAGATAAGATATAAACTTTATTTAATAATAATAACAATAATAATAATAATAATAATAATAGAGAGTTTTTAAATAGCGCTTATCCCTGTATTTACAGGCTCTAAGCACTTTACAATCTGTTACTACCCTGACAGACCCAAAGAAGGCATTCATAAACGTTCTCAGCTTCCTGGGAAACATACAAGGCACTCAAATCCCTATCAATCGAACAATATCAATCACTGTCTATAGTCGGGTACCCATTCAAACCTGGGTGGAGTCAGGAAATGTGTGTAAATTGCCTTTCCCAAGGACAAAATGTCGGGACCTGTCAGAATTTGAACCCAGAACTTCAGATCCCAAGTCTGACGGCCCAACCACTAGGCGACGACACTTTTTGTCATTAAAAAAAATTCCTTTCACAATTGATGAAACATACTATGCATTTAATGCATTTTCACATTCACATATATATATGGTATGTATAATGATTTAAATATCATGAATAGTATTAGAACTAGGCAAGCTTAAAAAAAAATGCAGCATCTAGGTAAGTGGATATCATTACTCTCAGACACGAACAGAGTAACTGCAAAATTGATAGCTTTACAGGAGAAGGAAGAAACTGTTTTGTGTTCATCACAAGTGATCCAGAACCTTGCTATTTTATGCTAAGGTCATAAATGAGCACACCTGACAGACTTGTGGTAATGACATATGTCCTGCGACCAAGGCAAATGAGTCGGAAGTCGCAATGAAGATATACGGCTGATTTTAATCGTTTTAAACTACTTTCCAACTAAGATTAAGATACTAAAGTTTGTTTTGTTTTCACAAAACAACAATTTAACCTGTTTTAATCTGAGAAAAGAAATATTTTGGTATCATAGTCAGAAAATAGTAAAAACCAGTCAAAAACAGCTGTGAGTTGAACGCACTCGGTGCGACTTCCGTCTCATTTGCCCTGGGCGCAAGACATATTGGTTGAGTTATTCTGATGGCTTTGATGCGCAGTTACACGACCGGCACCTACTGTAGACCACTTACACGGTTTATCTGCAGGTGATGCAGCATCGAACATATGCTTGTCAGCTGCATCCTAATTCTCTCTATGCTGGAACCTGATAGCTACATGATTTGCAATATTAGCGCCACCTAGATCAGGACTATATTGTTAGGTTATATATGCAGTTTTATTATAGAAATGATCTATAACAAAATACATAGTTCAGAAGTAATAAGTTTCATAGAGGTCAACATAAGCCAAGGATAAGTAAAGAAAGTTGCCAACTGCTATGGAAGGTTATAATCTCTCAAAATGCAATAATAATCTAATATATCGCAAATTGAAAGGACAAATGGCTTGGAGAAGTGTTAGGAATTTCCTTGCGAATATACAGTGACTGAGCAAATCACACGTTGATAAATATTCTTTTCTAGCTTTTTACAGCCCCCTACAGCCGTTATCTCAGCTATCTTTTATCTATAATTTCTTTTCTACTCCCATCCTCATGGTGACACCATTTCTCTGATCCTGCTCTTTTAAAGTCTTGAAAAAGGGCTCTCGAATACAATATATTTCATAATTCATATGAACTATTTCATGTGCTCAGATTTTTTCTCAAATGACTTCCACTTTTCTTCTTCACAACATAAAACCTTTTTCTGTGTTTTTTTTTTCTCACCTGAGTTAGCTGAAATTCAGAGAAAAGTTCCCTTTTCCAAAGAGAAAAAAAGATTTTCATGCAATATCACTTTTCTTCGATATCTGCCCTCGCTTAGCTAAACAATATAATCTATCTGATTACATGGCCTGCCTAGCGGTTGGAAGCGATTTTTAATTTTTCCATACCTATATACAGGTTTTCTGAATAAGCAGTACGACTTACCTTTAAGTGTTTTCTTCAAGTTCTCTCTTGTTTTCTCCTCAATGGATTTGACTGTCTGCATGTAGAGAGTTTTGTTCTTCCCGCCTACACTTGTGGTGATACCAGGTGTTTTCATTTGGCTAAGGAAATGTCAAGGAATTGGAGAAAAAAAAAAAAAGAACATTAGATGATATATCATACCTCGGCAATCTGTGACATTCGCAGAGATGCGAAATCCCAGTCTCAGATTTTGTTCCCCACAGAAAAAATCACACTTACTTAACTTATAACAAAGACACTGAGTACTTGATGGTTATCAATATCACTCAGATTTCATTACAATAATGTAAACAGAGTAACAGTGTGCCTCGGAGTATACAAATCAAACACAAAATTATGGTATAAATTTCACTTTTCAACCTCCTACAGGGAAGTTATCTCGGCTCAAAAATACAGATGAAAAAAAAAAAAGAATAAGAAGATATAAAAGATGTAAGTGAGAAATATTTTATTAAAATATGAAAACCTGAATTCAGAGGAAATCTACAGATTTACTTATACAACTGATGGTTGAAGCTATCTTTCTTAAAAAACATTTTGATATGGTCCCCTCTATTATATTATGTAAAAATGAATGCCAGGCTTAATATTCAAATGGAAATGAAACAAGCTTCCATAGCATAAAATCTCAGACTAATATTCAGATTTATATGGATATACTTAAAAAAATAATAGTTTGATTTAAAAGTGTGAACTTCTTACTACGTGGCATTTTCCTGTAGATAGGTAACTATATCCTGAAGTTTGTTGGAATCTGTGAAGGTCAGAACGTGAGGTCTGTCACTGCAAGCCAAGCAGTCATCCTGAAGGTGAAAGAAAATCTCAGTGAAGTTAATCAAAAAACTATATCAAACAATTCCCTCTCCTGAAACTATACCACTATAATTGTCTGGAACATCTCATGCGAAACTGCAGATGGGAAACCAGGGTATGTGACACATGGGAAAGTTCAGGTTACAAATTTATTCTTATCCTCCCTTGGGAAAAATGTACATATGGTGTGTGTGCTAATTTTCACAGAGTCATGGTAGTCTAAAGATGTATTCTTCAATTTCCATCCCAATGCATTACTGTAAAGAACGTTTAATAAAAGTTGACCAAAATTTTCCATAGTGAACACTTCTCATTTATGGAGCAAAAGACTCCGAGTTCACACATACAGAGGTGATGATTTCTGTATCTTTTTTTAATGCTTACTTTAAGATATGGATTAATATTTTTTTTTCAATTTTTCTTTTTCTCTGCTGATCAATCAGAAAATGCTCTTTTATACTAACATTAAAAAAAAAAAAAAAATTAATTTCGATGTTCTAGAATTATGGCAAAGACAAAAAATATTCTGACGCTGAAACAAATCCCTGCAAATGATAATCAGAGATTTTTTATTTTTTTTTTAACAAAGGGTGACTGAATGGACATACCAGTTTCTCTGCTTCAAATGTGTAGGTATAAACACCATTGGTATCATTGAAGTTCATGTAATTGTTCAGTGGTAGACAGCAGCTGTCAAAAGAAATGGAAAACATCAAGATACGGGATAAATAAAATTTAAAAAAACAATCATTAAATCATTAGTCAGTAATTCATGCTATTTCTTATAAAAAGTGTAAATATTTACTCATCACTATACAAACAGTTAACTGATGTACAAAAGTCATCCTCATTATCTGTTTCCCTCTCCAGTCATGCTGATACCCAATATCAAATAAACTCAATCAATCAATAAATTAACCAATCACTCAATCCACTGCTCAATCAATCAATTTACATCTCCTGTATCACACAATTATTATTATTTTTTTTTCTCAGCCCTGGCAAGACACAGCTTTGTTGTTTCTACAGACATGTTGTTCTTGTATTACATTTACATGGACAGCAACAGGTCTACAAACACAATAATCTTTAAAAAAAAAGAAAAACAAAAAAACGCTAACTTCCTTGCAACAAAATGTCTGTAACATTATAAATATATTGTAGGTATGGGCATGGCCATTACAAATGTCTCACAGCCAGTCAATAAGAACAATACATCAATTTCCCAGCAGAGTTATTACTAACATGTAATGTCTTAATTCATAGGTTTCGATAAGGTGAAAAAAGGTTTTGTGTTTGTTCAACTATTGCCCGAGTTATTGTAAATTGAAGACAGAGGGGATGGCCATGTAGTGCTGGCTAAAATCAGGAGAAAAATCACCATAAAAAGAACAGAGTAACACAGTAATCTGCTCATTCACCTCCACAAGATCCTGATATAATCTGCCCATTCATATTCTTTCACGTTCTGCCATACGAAAACAACAATATCAAACGACCTTTATTGTCACATTCAACATCTAATTTCTTTGTTCAGGTTTTTGTCCAGCTATTTACAACTCATTCTGAAAACCCACAAGACAAAGGTTGTTCATTGTCTGAATTACTTTCACAGTGGTGTATTTACAGCTGGTTGGAGGAAGGGCCAAGATGAAGAAGGAACTAATAATAATATAGTAAACATCGTGGCTGACAGTACTTGGTTAAGTCAGATATCAGTTAAAATTACAAAGTGAAATGCCATGCCAGATATATTTCAAGATTAACGTTCATTTTTTAATATTTTCAAGGTTATAATCTACAGGTTTAGTTCTAAATGTTAACTGCCCCATCTTAAAAGATCCGAAAGAACACCATTATTATCCAAAGCACTGGTTTGAATCAGCAAATGTTCAACTTTCTTCCAAAAATTAAAAAGTGGACATATATGACTCTTCTCCCGTGATCCTCATCTTTTTTCAATTACTGCACTGATTTATAAATCACAGCTGTTTTGTTATGTGACAAATTTTTCTGAGGCGCTGAGCTGCACAAAACAAAATAAAAAAATAATTAAAAAATTGAGAACAGTCTTGTTTTGTAGCTGTTTATGAATTTTTTCTCTGTGTCACCCACCTGGTTGCAATTTTGAAAACTTCAGTTGCACAAGCCGCTGTAAGGAAAGATAAACTAAGTTAATAAAAAAAAAAAAAAAAACTGGTATGTCAAAAAATGTATAGCACATAATATAATGACAAAAACATCTGAGGATGTGTTAAAAACTTAAGATTAAACATTCTAAAATAACTCATATTGTAATATTTTACACACATGTTCATGTAGATATAACAATAAAAATTAAAGGAAACAATATGATATCAAATCTATGTAATTCAATATAATATATAAGGAATATTTACCTGAATATATAATACAGTATCTCATATATGCTATATTGTCAACGTAAGACATGACATATTTCTCTTTCCTCTTTTTTTTCTCGAATAATTCAAAACATTACCAATATACCCTGCAATATTCACATATGTAAATCAACATAGAGGATTAAGCACATTATACCATGGTAAAAACAAAACTTTTCAAAAAATCACAAAGAATTAAAAAAAAAAAAAAAGAGTCAATTAATTATTCAACGGGTGATAATTCGAAATGAAAAGAAAGATTATAAAATAAAAATTATTGGATATTATGTGGACTAAGATTCTGAGAGATTCTATTTCTAAATAAGTAATGCTGTTTTGCATCACATGGGGAGAGATGCTTGTAGAATGTATTGCAAATACCTGATATAACTGCATTTGTAGATGCAACTGCTGGCATGATACGCTTCACTACACCTGGAATTAGAAGAAAAAGATCTGCTGTTCCAAAACCAAATACACACTTATAAAATTAAAACGGATAAGTCACAGGAAATTCAGTTATATTTCATTTCTAACACTTGATTCGGGCGTAAAATTCTAAGTCCATACACAGACCAAACACAACTCATTATATACTGAGCTAATCTGGTTTAAAAAAAAAACAACATTCTTTATTAATTCTCAGTCTCAAGTTATGTCTAACAAAAACAACATTCTTTATTAATTCTCAATCTCAAGTTATGTCTAACATAATGTGGCACTTCTGGACCACACACAGAACTCAGCATATGAGCAAATAACCTGAACAAGTTGTATGTAACATGATTTAGCCCCAGCCAAAAATGTGTTTGTATACTCACATTTCCACCAAATATCCAATTTTCCTTCAATAGCATGAATAAAATTTAGAAAAACAGAAGTGCATTATTGTAACACATGCTATGAAGAATATATATTTAAAATTTGAACTACATTGTTCAGAAATAAAAAAACCCTAGGAAGAAATGTGCATTGTATCACTACCGCAGCATTGAAACAAACCACAATTGAAATAGATTTGTGAATTTTAAAGCTCTAAAAAATAGATGTGTAATGATGTCAGGAAAAGCTCTTTGTTTACATTAGATATTCTAAAAACTCACACCTAGGACCCTCATCCCCACTAAAACTGGCTGGAAATATCGCTGGAATTTACGCAATTTATATTTGAGTTCTTTTTATTGATTACAGAAAAACGTATCCACATGATCTCTCACAACTGGCAGAAAAGTACTAATCAAATATGCGTTCAAATCAAATAGACTTTACTTTTACAACAATTTCCTGTCACTCAAAGCAGGTCTGACCCTGTCAATATTACAGTATGTAAATGTCCTACCTTGTGTAAGTCTGTAGGTTATCCCTGAAATGTTGTACTCATTGGCCCTCTCTTGGGATTTCTCTAAGATCCATTTTATATGTTTGGGATCATCTCCATCTATACCTACTCCAGCTGAGGAATGCAGACATAGTGTCAGATAGCTCAGTTTTCAAAAGAAAACATGCAGATCTAATATTAATTTCAGTAATTCAGTAATTACTGTTCAAATAAAATAACATTCACATTATTAATCACAAATCAATCACAATAAGAGAACACCCCTGGTAGTTGTTGCACAACTAGAAAATACCATTAAATCATAACGATCATATATATTTGTACTATTACAAACTTCTGTTTAGTCCACAATTGGAATTAAATCTGCATCATTTATGATTCAAGCGATGTGCTAAAAAAAAACAACCATACTGCCTGGATTTTCTTTCTGCTTCAGTGGAAATAATTTAACAATCTTGCCACGGTATCAATCGTTGAAATGAAAAGATTTTCTTATAGGTGCAGTAACCACAGCTTAAGAAAAAACACCCATTCCTGTGTTACACCCCACAAATAGTTATGGTAAATGGTAGCTTTATCAGTTTCTCTATACAGCCTTTTGCTTGAAATGATTATCTGGCTCCCATTACTTATTACTCTTAGTGCTCAGGTTGAGGTTTACCAATAACCTATACAGAGCTCCTTAATTTAAATACAGACAACAGCAGTATAAATCTATAAGGAAATAATTATGATGTCCTAAGCAAAAGAGAAATGACAAAGTTTTACACAAGAAAACTGAAATCTAACTCCTACCTCCAAATGGTTCCTCTTTTGGCCACAATAAAATACGGACAAACTCAATACAGTGTTCTGGGAGTCGTGGAGTGTGGGCTATAGTACACAGTGGAAAGTTCACCTGTGAAATAAAGCATTTTGAATTAGATTTGTCAGTTTTTTTGGTTGTTTTTTTTTTAAATAACTGATAAGTGCTTACCTAGAAGACATAGAAATATTACTTGCTGCAAGCATAAAACATATGTAATTATAACTTTTTACCACTGAAAATAAACATTCAATCTTCAAGATGTGACTGCCAAAGTTTTTTTATTTTTCATTATGTTATTGCACTCACAACAAACTGAGATTTTGCATGCCAGATCTCTGTAATATAATAAATAGCAGAAGTATCACATTATGTTAAAATTGACTGATCAAGAAGTCCGTCATTAAATGGACAGGTAAAGTCACAAACATCTCATAGTCTTCATATTTTCTGTCGACAGAAGGGCAAATAACAGCTGCTGCCATCAACTTGGCAGATTAGGGAATTATGGAATTGGAAAGGGATTAAGGAGTTACATCGATCAGAACGATCTCATGATAAATCACTTCTATTTGAAACTGTTTACCTGTGGTGGATAGAGACCAAGAGTGCACTCTACACAGGCTGTGATGCCAGGTAAAATGACTCTTGCATTGCCCTTGAATCCCTCGGTGCCTCCATCCACCATGGGTATAAGACTAGACTGGTCCAGGATGCCATCCTCGTATCTCAGAAGGCTAATCTGAAGACGTAAAAAGTTTCTTATTTAGTAAAGTGACTGTGCGGTCTCATTCAAATTCTCATGACTTAGAACACAGCTATACTGACTTCCACCTTATTTCTTTTCACTGTCGTGAAGTGAAATCAATAAATTTCAAGTCTGATCAGGAAACTGGATTTGTCTCAAAGAAGCTCATCAAATGATGTAATTTATCAAATGCTAAGAAATATATTTTTTTTTAAACTATGGTTTAAGAAAAAGTGTGGATATTGTTATGTTAACTTACCAACATGCCATTCATCCATCTGCGTGCTATGATTGAATCCAACCCACACACAACTATGTGAAAGTCTGTTCAAGAATAAAATAAAATTCAATTACAAAGTACAGTTTCAAAATCTACAGTACAAGCATCATCAAATTATACATTATACTCATTAAGGTCTCATAATAAGTCAGATTACAGCATCTCTGTTAATAGTAAAAGTGTCAAGGTGACAATCTTGCCAAAGACATTTGCTTATACACAAGAATTATTTTCCAGACATCATTCAATTTTTAATGACTAGATACTTGTCACAATTTGCCATTTAAGGATTCTAGGATGTAAATAAGATTGAAAATCTAATTCTCCAGTAAATGATGGAGCCAGGATTTCACTTCACATACCTCTATAGAACTGTTCATCAAAATCTTGAATTTTTGAAAAGTGTCTGGGCATGTTATTAAAGAAAGTAGTGCAACAATAATGAAAATCACAAAAAATTACATTACAATTCTGAAGATAAAGATACAGTTTCCAAAAGAACACACTTGTCTTGATATGAAGGTCTGAGATTTTCATGAGCCAAAATATCCCATAATGATTTTTCTATTACATATGCAATCTCTGAATCCTAAGATAGTATGACTATTTCAATCTTTCACAGATTTCCACTATTTTGTCTTAATTTTTGAGACCAAAGGTGTTACAGTCAAGCACTGAAGACTCAAACATCCAATATCTCAAATTCATAGAAAAGAGTTATACCGTTGTCACCCCCATTAAATACCTAGATTTTCTTCATATTACTGACATGCATTTCTCAAACTCTTGACATGAATCGCAAATGTTTTCATCATTATCTGCAAAATCTCAAAGCGGCAGAATGTCTGATTAGGCCCTTTTTTGTCTGGCCTTGCTCAACCCAGGCTGTTGATGATAAGGAAAAGGAGTGTGGGAGAGGGTGGGGGTAGCCAGTGTTATGTATAGGTCTGAATTTGGGCCTCATCGAAGATGAATCGCTAGGGAGGAGTGATGTGGTAATTGAGCAGGGCCACACACGCTATCTGTATATTCAAGAAATGACCATTGTCTACATGACGTGATGCATGCACAGTGACTTGGTGGTGAATGCTCTGTTTGAAAGACAATACATCTTGTCGTGGAGATGAACTGAAGGGCGTTAATTCCTAGAATATTGTAAAGATCAGACCATAATAATTAATAGTGTCACCATGGTAAATGTCCTCCTAGAAGTTCTTTTATTCCTCAGTAAAAAGGGTGCCATAGAAATCTCGTATCCTGGAAATCTTTAACCCATTTTTAAATCCTCAAGACAGGCGTTTTCCAAATTCAACTGTATATATCTTCAAGATTCTCCATTATGAAAACAAACCAAAGAAAACTAGATTAAAAAGGAGGGGAAAAAAACTTAAACAGAGATTTATGAATGCTCAGCATGCCCAGCTTAAGTGTTCAGGCGAAAATTTGGAAATTCTGCCTACTCTCCATCCTATTCCCACCTAAGGTTTACTTTAAAGTATGTAACATACACTTGTGATCTCCAAAATGTGTTCACCATTATTTTATGAGCCAAAACATGGGTTTCCCTACTAAAGAAGGCTTGGGTTAATTTAAAAAAAAAAAAAAAAAGCAAGCAGATTGAAAATCTTTCTTTTCTCCAGGTATGATTATGCCTATGATATTGTCCCTGAGTAGCAGACAACCAACTCCTTAGCCACAGTCCCCCTTATCCCATGATATTTATGATGTACAAGTTTAAATACCTTGCAATACCCATATCTACCTCGGAAGAATGAAAAAAAAAAAAAAAGATCATCAGTACTGCACTTTCATGCCACATGGAAAGGATACGGGGTGACTTTACATCCAGGTACCCTGGCATTGATGAATGCAGCTGCTACATCAGCTTTGGCTCTACCAACATCCTTGGCTCTGTGGAAACAATGATGAAATAAATCATCACAAAAGTGCATTGTGTAATATTAGGGACTGTTTATAAACTGATTCTGACAAAAAAGGGACCCAATGAATTTGCCATATTGATTTTATCAACTGAATTTTATCCGAGTTCATTTAGTTAAAATGTAATACTGATTTTCTTTACTTATATTAATAGAGTTCTTCTCTTATACAAATCATCACAAAATCAAAATGTTTGAACACTGAAACAAAGTTTCAGATAACAATAATTCAGACAAATCTCTTTCCTCAAAGTAAAAAATCCAAATATGACTCAAAAACAATTGTCATACCGAAACAAAAACTGTCTGTTTAAATTTGACACATCAATTGTATCCATGTCGATCACATGTATATCTCTGAAGCCCATCAAAGCCTGAAAAAAAAGATAAAGAAAAGTGCTTACTTGTAAAATTAATTGCATAGCATAAAAATATCCAGATTTATCAATACATGTAATTAGATCATAGATGACTCGAATTTCATAAATATGCATCTAATATTGATCCCTAATTTCAGAAAAAAATATAGCAGATCAGCTACAGGAGGATCACAGGGCAAAAAATTTGACTGACGATCACACTTGTATAAATAGCAAAACCCCTAAATATGAAAACTGCGTTATGAAATACTCTTTCTAAACAATCATTTCTCAATGGAATTTGTCATTCTGAATATGAAATAAAGCCATGCTCTAATATGAAATCTATTCTTAATGAGAAAGGCATTTCTGCTTCCTCAGTAGCACCTATCTTTTGTATCACATCATAACCATGATCGAGCCAAACAAGTCGCCGATAAGCGCACAGTGTGGCAAGTACCCACATTGCTGTGACTCCTCAAAACACAATGAGAAAGGCAGAGCTTAGCCTGTCAATATTACCTGCAGTGGTTACAGTACAGATTTTGCTTTTCAACCACATGCAGGCGGCTATCTCAGTGCTTGCAGCAAATGCAAGTGGACATATATACACAGTAATCAATGACCCATCCTCCACATTCGTCACTTTTGGCCAGGAATCAAGTACATGATGTATCATATGAAGGTCTGCTGTATTATCTGCCTTAATGAGGCCACTCTCTTATCTTTCACCGATCTATAGCCTAGCACTGAGATATTTAAGATGATGGTGTTGATCAATTCAAACTTAAGGTTCGCAGTACACATTTGCAGGCAACCAGGCACTTTAGTCAGTGCGTCTTGAAAGGCTATACATATTGAGAAGCTGTGAAGTGTACACCATACATCAAAAACAGTGACAATCTGTCAACATGACGGCTGAAATTGACTGATGGGTATAAGCCTAGTATCAAACCATACATTTCTGCTATGTATCTACTACTGAATACTCACACTCTGTATGTTCACATAAAAATATATCCAAATTCTACTGATATTTTGACTTAGTTTCCAATTGACCTAAGTAGGTGAAAATGTCAAAACTACTCTCCTGTTTGTGTAATTCCATAATGTAATCACACAAAAACAAACTAAATTTGCTTGCTACTTACCAAATCTTTTAAAAGCTCACATCCCAGACCTCCAGCGCCAATAACCAATATTTTACATGTTTCTTTCAGGAACGACAGTGTCTGTGAAAATTTAATGATGAAGTAAAATAAAACAGTGAAGACAAAATACCAATTCCGTCATGTTGCAATCCATTTGATTTTACTTTTCCCATCAAAGAGAAATCATTTTACTCCTCTCTTCATCATTTCGTGGGGGATAACCAGACTGTTTCAGAAAATTGGTCATCATAAGGGTTGACCGATTTCTTTTCCATCAGGACAGTAGGAAATTCCTATTTTTTCGCTAGTAGAACTATCTCTGCTTTAAGTGCCTGTCCTGTTTTTGGTGAGAGGAACTCTCATGGACAGAAATTTGGATTTTGGAAATTTTGCTCAGAGACATCAAGGTCTCTGTCTAATTTTTATCCAATTTTTAACTGCCAAGAGTTGTTTAAAGTGCGTAATGTGCATGAGTGACCTTTGAAATGTATTCGCCTCTATCTGAGAAAGCTAGACTTTGGCTTCCCAAGAAGTCAGGGAACCATTAAGTCACAGAAAAAAAAGCAGACCATGAGTTCTTCCCATTCCCTGACGGTAGAATCTGATATATAAAATGACATACCGTTCACAAAGTGAGTTCTTGCTAGATAACAGATGTCTATCCACACAACCACAGCTATCTTATGATTTGTGGGAGAATCCTTTATGAAATATGGTGTGCACTATTCCCCTATCAGTTTAAATTATAATATCTGAACCTTCTTAACGGAACTGAGCTTATTGAAAGTGACAAAAGAAAGCTATTTTATTTCACATGTGAACAAATTTGGTTAAATTTTGTATGAAAAACATGAAGAACTGTTTTCAATACAGCATCAACAACATTTTTAATGTTTTAACCTGTAACATGCTGAGTGTAATCCAACAGGTGGACTGCCTGTGAGTCTTGTGATATATGAATACATTCGACTCTGATGTAAGAAATCCGTAGCACATATCCATTGTGGTGAGATTCTTCCCACCTCATTGAAGTAAAGGCCTGCAGTTTTATCAAATCATTGCTATGCTTAAGTGCAGGTTTTCATGCTAATCTGTCTATTTAGGAAAGAGTTCACTAGTGCTTTCAAGAAAAAACTATGCCAACGACCATTAGAATATTGATCAAAATGCCAGATTGGCTTGAATAAATTCAAGTCCCCTAAAAAAAAAAAAAGGGTTGCAAGGGAGAAACACATTTGTGTGGTATTCTTTACCTGATATGAAATAACAGTGGTTGGTACAAGGTTTTGTTGATCAGCCTCTCATCAGGTTATTAATAGTATCTAAAGTGGTAATGACTTCATGGTCATAGAAATGGCAGAACCTCACCTAATGGAAAATTGGATAATCATAGGCACTACTTTGTCAGACCAACTAGTCTATCAAAATATATCACACTAGCATTTAATGTGAATCACATGGATAGTATGTTGATTTCTAGATAATTTGGTCCAATCAGAACCCTAGGATATTTCTAGAACTGCAATCCCAATCTGTTAACAAGTAAGTCTACATGTGGAGCTAATAGATAAATTCCTTTGACATCCATTGTTTTACTTGATTTCAGCACATCTTCACCTTCACCTTTATAGAATGTTTGATCCCCAATAGTATGCCTGAGTTACAATGGCCAGTGTAACCATCTGCTGATGACAAATAATGGGATGATGCTGGGCTAAAAAAGGCCCAGAAGTACTGTGTTACAATGTTTGTTTCATGAACTTGGACCTGCTCTTACTTAGTCATAGACTCCCTAAGATTACTTGATCTCAACAGATGTCAAAATAACCTAGGCAGCAAGCTCATTACTTAACTTAGTGGGATGAGTGCTCTAGCAAGCAGGACACAGCCACAAACATCAAAACATTCTTTATGTGGGCCGCTCACAGACTCACAGGTCTAGATTTAAAAATAGGCAATAATCTTCTTGGAGCTACTAGTTGCTTTGACAATTACTCTCCAATACCTTAAAATCATTTATAAAACAACTCGTGAAAACCATATTGTCCACATAGTCAAGTGTAAATGAACAATATGAATTGATAATAGTGGCTAAACATTTCCCTTTTTTTGAATGAATACGTATCAATTTTACTCCTCTCAGGTATCCTTATTACTTCCTGGCTCTCATAACTATACACCTTTTCAGACGTATACATAGTGAGAAACCATGGTACATAAAAAAAAAAAAAAATTAAAAATATCGATTTCGGCCAGTGTTTTAAATCCCTTGCCGATAGATCGAAGATACTCTGGTAGCCTGGCATCACGAGATGGAGAATCTCAATCTGTCATCATGATCTTGAACAGACTATGCGGAGTAATGTATTCATTAAACAAAAACTATATAATAAAACACATCGTCAATTCCTATTACCTCCGGTGACGGCTCGAAATCGGGATGTGCGAAAGGACCAGTTCGTTCCAATATTTTCTTGATATGGTCCCAACGACCAGGCCATTCCACTTCCATCATGGATTCTCAATGAGTTTTGGGCTTTTCCACTGACTGAAAGACAATTTTCCGCTTCAAAAATTTTCAAAAGATGTGTACACAGCACAGTACTTAGATCTAGATCTAGATCTAAATCTGGTGTGAAAATGTTTTCTCAGATCTGATGACTCGTATAGATCTAACAATGCCGATTCCAAAATAGCATCTTCATGGGTTGTTCCGTTTTCGGTCAACCGGGCGAAAAGGAATAAGAGTTATGTCCCTTGACCCCCGGTGGGAGTAATCCTTGTCAATTAATTTGGGTTGCGCAATATTGCACATAGCATAACATTACCAACAGAACATAATAAGAACGTAATCTTTCCGGCAAGACATTCAATTATTGTAAACAACAGTTCCGCAAACTCCCATTCACACATATTTATACATTATGATTTATCAAACTTAAAATTGATCTCCAGATTTCACTGCCTACACTATAGGCCTACATCTGCAACAAAACCCACAATGGTAATGGAAAACTGCTGAATGGATCCATATGAAATTTGGCACACAACATTGTTCACATTATTACGGATCTGTGTCTCTACGTACATAAATCAGAAAAAAGGTATTGTTTTTTGACGGTTCTAAATATGCGATAACAAGTGAAATAATATGTATGGCGCGTTCAAAACACTTTTTCTTTGAGTAACATTCAGTTTATAAGCAACCAAATGAATTTATCAACATCGAGGCGCGCACGCTTTGCTATACACTCTAATCAAGTCCTAGAGCAGTATCGTTTTGAAGTACTTTTAAAAAAAAATCTGCCACGGAGGCCGTTAGTTCCTCTAGTAATAATAAATTATTGCTTTGCTGTTTCATTAGTAAGTATTTTTTAGAGATGAAATGGTGTCGATGATCAGCTAGCTGTCGTATCTTGATGTTGTCCTCCAATTAGTGCAGAGCTGGTTTTAAAGTGTATGAATAAATGGGAGGTCGTTGTGATCAGCCCTAAGGCTTTTCTTTACCGCAGACGCGAGAAATGTAGGCTAGATCAAGCAGTATAAAGAAGAAAAAAAAAATCATTTTCTACTTGTCATTTCCAAGATTGATCACAAAAGATATGGGATAAAATTATAACAAAAAAACTTTTCCTTCTACCATGACTTTTTGGCGTTTTTTTTCATCATATAAGCTTCAAGCAAAGAGCACAAAGTGTTTTTTGTCGTTGTTGTTTTGTTGTTGTTGTTGTTATTTGCATTGCATGTTTAATAATAAAAAGGCAAGTAGAACGATCTCCCATTCTGAGGAAGGCCTATATTTTTTTTTATTTTTAAAAAAAATTGTTTATCGTTCCTCTGTGAGACCTGCAGAATGGCTGATCGACGGAAAGAGCTAGCTAAGAATCTAATTAGTGGAATATTGAAAATCTAAGCCTCCTAAAAAGTGCAGGAATTGCCCCTAGGACTGTGAAACTGAAAGCCATTTCAAGAGTTTTATTATGTTTTTCTTTCTTTCTTTCTTTCTTTCTTTCTTTCTTTCTTTCTTTCTTTCTTTCTTTCTTTTCTCTCTTTCTTTCTTTCTTTCT
>JBCAUA010458087.1:0-17478 GCA_038406235.1 Peronia verruculata | reverse complement strand
TCAGTGAAATTTTTCTTTATTCAAAGGCCAGTTAATCTCCCCCCCCCCCCCTTTTTTTAAAAGATTCACTCTGGCTCTTACCTAAGATATTTATCTAAATTCTCAGACTGTCTCATTGGATTTCCGTCTCAAACATTTTCTGTTTTACAAACATTTCTGGTGTGAATTTCAGTGTTTATACATTTGTTTTCTATTTCTCTTTATGGTGTCTGTCTTTCGGTATTTTGTCAATATTATGTTTTTAAACTGTTGGTTAAAAAAAAAAAAAAAGATCCATCGACTCACACAAATACGAATTATATTCCATTACTGATGACACATTTTCAAGCGTATATTAGATATTATATCACATAAACAGAGAGTCCCTACAAGCAAGTGTTAACAATATTAAGTTAAGAAGTTGGAAGTGTGGTAGATAAGCGGAACTTCTTTCTCTTCAGGTGATAGGCTGCTTGCCGAGAAAGAATCTGTGTGAGTCTGTACTGTACGGCTTACCCCTGGTGGTGGTGCCCACCTCTTGCTGGAAGATTGACTGGGATCTCTTGGAGAAAAATCAGCAGACCTTCCTCTCTCTGTGCAGTGAGCTGCAAAAGAAGGTCAGTACGGACAGGAAACCGAAGGATTGCACTGTGTTGATAAGAAGAGATTTCAAGTATCAGATTTACATCGTTTTCTTTCCCTACCTGATATGAGACTAGAATTTATATAGGCTAGGATTATTCCGGCGTTGTCTGCACACAAACACATGGTTACTGAATTGAAAGTGTGGACAAAAACATTGAAACATTAAAAAAAAAAAAAATCCCAGGCAGTGGTTTTTCAACATCTCATCAGGTGATTTTGAATAATCAAATCTGAGTTCGTAAAGTATCCAACCCACATACAAACACACCAACCCTTGGTTCAGAAGGCTAGAGGTGACTTCCTCATGTAAGAGTTCATTCTTATAGTATTTGCCTGCTCCCGATCATTACATGTCCATCGAGATGTAGTACGTTCTCTCACCCGACTTATGTTCCCATATTTTCTCTACTAATGGCTAACTGAACTTTACTTTCTGGAGTTACATTGCCGATCTTGTTGATTTCATAAGCTTATTCCTTTAAGATATTGTACAATAGTTTTCCTTTTTTTTTTTTTCATTGCACATTAATTTTTGATGCCTTTCATGTAGTGACCACTAAGAATGCCTGACGTCATCCAATTGCTATGGATAACTAATCAAAGGCTAGATATACTTAAAATGTCAGAAGAATAGAGCTATCTTGTATATCCTTCCCAGCTGGGCTAATCTCGAAATCCCCCAGCGCTCAAAGTCATGAACTGATTCAATTGTTATGAAAAAGAATGCCAAACAAAGTCATATACGAGTGAGAATAAAACGTGAGGGTGCATTTCACTTTCCGCCATTTGTCTATGGCCGTTGGATTCACAAATATCATAAATGACAAATACAGTTACTTGTGTGCGATGGTGTGAATGAATTAGATTTGAGACATCAGTTTATAAACTATGGTGAGGAGTTACTCTGACACTGTTTGCCGCTGTGGCTGGCTCATTTGAAGTGAATGAAGTAATTTGTTGAATGATGAAACTGCTATCCGAAGTAATCTTTGTAATCTCAGTTTCATTCACAAGTGATTAAGCATCGCCAGTGTGAGTCAATAAACCCTTAGGACGCCCTAAAGGCCAGGACTGCGCTAAGGGGAATGTAAACTCCTATTTAATTAATTATTTAGGGTAAATTAACGCTTTCAATTGTGACATTCACCTAAAACTAAAATAAGAGGAGAATGAATAGCAGGTACTCAGCGATGATATTGTTCTTTTAGCTGTTTTTAACATATTTGTTGTCCAGCCCGTAGGACACAATTTGAAACCGATTACAAGTGGTGTGCGGAGCCCCCAATACAAATGCCGCAATTTTAAAATATAGTCAGTGACAAGAGTTTACCATGAAAACCGTAAATATAATGACTCAGAGATAATATATTCATGAATATCAAGAGCTTTATGTGCTAACTGTGAAAATTGACTACAATAAACGAGTTTGAAAACCATTTGAGCACACTATAATCAAGCACAGTGGTTGTTCATATGTAAGATATCGCGAAAAGGAGAGAGAATAATAATAATATAGACCTCTAATACACAGCTCTGTTTGCCATTATTTTTACTTTACAATAAAACATTCATTCTCTTCAATGCTGCTATGTCAGTGCCTGTGCTTCATTCATTGACCACCTGGTAGCTGAATATATTTCCACTTAAATTTTAACACTTCATTTCAAACCCACAACTGTTGATACTAAAGACCTTCATACAAAGTAACACAAACCGTTCAATTGGAACGCGAATTTTGATTTTCAGAGGGTGCCAGTTTTCACTGATTTCAGAGACAAAAGGAAGACAGCATATTCACTCTAAGGAAATGCTGTCAATAAATCTATTAGGTTGCACTGGGACTATCACTGTCGGACACTGGGACATTGGGAGAAGATGTCTCACCTCAGACGCTTCGGCTGGAAAGTTGGCATGTCTTTCATGTTTGTCCGCTCTATCAGTCTCAGTAAATTACCTTGTCTGGCGAGATCTTTTGTTGTCCAAGTTGTTCCGACAGCAACTGTCTCTCAGCTTCTTCCATCATGGGCAATAACATCAATCACAGACATAATACGATCCGGCCCAGCTCTCTCTAAATGGTTACATTAGATAGTCTTAATTGCTTTGAAACAAACACATTTCATTGTTGTTTGTGGAATTCTTAGGCTTTTATTTACTAATCTTCTATTTAGATAGCTTGCATGTCTCAAAGTACATAACAGTCATTTTCCTGCCGGGCTTTGACAGTATGCTGTTATATTGTGTGAAAAAACCATCAGTGTAGACGGCTGAGTCTGAATATAGACTTCAGAGCCCCTTCAGAAACAGTCACATCAAAGAAATATGCCAAGTTCTCACTGGCCAGGTGATCAACTTGTCTCATATTTGATGACATTGATAGAGATCGCGTACAGTGCATCGAAGATAACAAAGAAATCTGCCATTTGGTGTTCCTCCGGTTAACTGTTAACAAATTCCTTTTGATATTCATTTGATCTACGCCGCTCGTATGCTCTAAAAATAGACGTGACTGTCGAAGGCGGGCACTAGGTAGTCGTATGTAAGAAGTAATGTTTTGGTCACTATGTGTGTGTTTCCTTGTGTGAAAGTTCTCTTGGTTTTATGCTCCAAGTAGACATTTTCTTTCTTTCTTTCTTTCTTTTTTTTTTTTTTTAAATCTTGCAGTGTCAAAATGGTGCATTGTAGGAGAGATAGTGAATATAGCTGGCAAGTTTATTTTTATGCCCGAATCCCGATTAAGATAACGAATGCGCCGACCGTCATTGTCAAAGTTTTGAGAACTTAAGAAACTCGTGGTTACTGTAACAATCTTCAAGCAAAATAGAAAAACTTTGCGACAGCCATGATGTTTGGCTTTCAATGACGGAAAAAAAAATATCACTGATTTTAACACAAACTAGAGAAGAGAATAGTTGGGATAAGGCACAATGGAGAGAAAACATTTATTATTGAAGAAAATGAAATGTGGTAACTGGTAATGTGGATTGATAAATGTATACAGGGAGTAAATATTGGGATCTGATTTCACTCATGGACTGCCAGGACTGTAAGTTTTCGATTGAATTATAAGAAGTCATTTCAAACTCTTAAAGATTTTGTTTACTGACAACGGGAAGCCTCGTAACATGGGAATTTGAATATCAAAGGTAGTATATTTCATTGATTTTGACCCAGGCAGTAGTGTAGAATGGCCTCAGAAACATCGCGCCAGTGCAAGATTCGACATGTTTGTTGTCTTTCTTACTTGCCGTACATAAAGAGCGATATGTCATGAATCCATGGCCTTACCGTCAAGATTTCTTTGTGATCCATAAGCAAAAAAAAAATGGAAGGAGACAGGAATAATAAGATTGCTCCCGGTAGTCTTCGTTTGATAATAACAAGAAGAAAGAGGCGCGGAGGGAAGGGAGGGGGAAGGGAGCGAAGAGAAAAAGAAGAGAATTGAATAGATATTGGAAGACCCGAAATAGGACACGGCCATTTCCTCTGCAGAGGTACTGAAATACCTCCCTTGTGTCAAGAAGACCGACCTTCCTCGGCAGTTGACGCCAAATTCCTCCATTGCTGTAAAGACATTGCCCTTAGGCCTACTTCAGGTCCAAATTTCCGAGAGCCAATAGTTATCACATGGAAACAAAAATTCCAAAATCCAGGTAAAAAGGAGCATTATTGTGTTTGTTCTCTTCCTTCTCAGGACCAGGCTTTGTTGACCCAGTTAGTGAACCCACGGCCTCTGCAGGCCAACGGCAGGACTGGTTGGTCAGTGTCTAAGTCAGTGACTCCAGTGCCACCACCCAAACCAACTGGTTACTTCCTGTTGTTGCCATCCGATCAAAGGTACGTCTTATAGTTATAACGTCTCCATGATCCTAACGTTGTTTCCAACCACGGCATAATATCATCGTCCTATTCATCATTATCACAGGAAAAGGCCGATTTACACGCAGCGACTCGCCCAGAAGAACAGTCCCTTGGGGGTCAATCTCCCGACTCTGAGGTCTAATCCAGGTTATTGGGGACGATCCCCACGTCCGTTGGTGCCAAACGCACGTTCCCCGCGACCGATCTAGAAAATCGAGCGCTGCGGTATAAGATTTCCTTTGAAGTGCCGCCAGGTGAGGATAACGTTGAGAATTATAAAATGAATTTTGTGGTCAAATTAAAAAAAACAACTAAGTTCAGATTCGTAATCAGCGTATGGAAATTAGTAGAACTTCAGCGGCCAGATCGCTTTTTATTGCTTGGTTTTAAAATTAAATTGTTTTGTTGTTTGTTTGTTTTCCAAAGCACAATAGGGAAGGCTAGGGCTTTCGTGTCCGCACAGTACACTATGGTAGGCCCTTGTCGCACGAGAAGTTTGAGCATGAGTGTTGAGTGTGTCGTAGTCTTGTGATGTATACTGTGCTATAGTGGCAACGTTGTCATTAGAATCAGTTTTGAAATTATATGAATGTCTGTGGAGAATAAAGTCGAAAAAAGACAGTAACCGGGTCTTAAGAGAAAAAAGCTACCAGGAGCTTGAGCCCGAAGCGGATAAAGACTTTGTGGTTAAAAAAAAAAAAAAATCCACAACCTGAAAATTGCTTACGGAAAAATTAGAAAACATTAATAGCCTCAAGGGTTAATGTGGGCTACCTCATGGATCTATTGGCTCCATGATGTACCTCTATAGTAAGTTCTCTCTCTTTTTTTTTTTTTCACAAATGAGTAGCTTGAGGTACTTTTATGTACATCATCTGCGGCATTAGCATGTCTCTCATTTTGTCTCACGGAATTCTTATGCATTAATTGTATGAAGTGCATAATTTACTTACGCAGGCTCAATCTACGACAACAAAAAGCATAGGCCTATAATATTGGTTTCATGTTGTGCCAGCCGCAAAGAATAATTATCTTTCCAAAACAACTCATAATTACTTTAATATTATTTTAAATAAAACAATAGTAATAAGTTGTTTCTTTCAAGGAAACTAAATGTTTATATATTTATTTTAATGAAAAGCATGTCTTTTGTGCCAAGGCACACTTCCTTCTTTATTGAAAAAAGTGATAAACCCGTCTCTGACATCTTTTGCTTCTAGGAATGTATAGAATCTAGCAGTGAACAATTGATTGTGTAAAACAACACAAGGTCGACAGACAGAACGCTATGTGTAAATGTGGCAATCGTAAGGAACAAACGTGAGTGATGGGTCGAAGGGGAGAAACCTCCGGGCTGAGACATTTCTTGGCGACAAACTTAGAAGATCTTACCCTACGTGTAAATCAGGCTTAACACTTCTTTTCAAGACAAGGGCCACAGACTAAAGATCTCCGCTGCATAACAGATAAGGCGAAATGTATCCATAATGTCATGATGTATTATAGGAAATATCACTCAGTATAAGCATGAACATGAAAGTTAGCATACCAAGTATAGTACTGGGCCTCATCCCCTGTCCATGTCCAAACAGGCAGATAATTAGATGGAATGACGGAAGCCAAATCATCTACAGACAGACCGCCAGATTGACAGACAGGCGGACAGGCAGACAGACGGACGGACAGACAGAGAGATAAATAGACAGATAGAGAGACAGTCAAGTAGGGAAGGTGAGTAAGTATGTAGACTGTATGTAGATATATAGACGGGTAAATAAGTATTTCTGCAAATCCGTGAGTAGACAGAGATAGAGAGGAAGAAAGTGGTTGCAGTTACTGAATGTGTTGATGTTAAATCATCTGTATACTTCTCCTCTGGTAGAACTATGCTGTTGAAGAGTTTGGTGTCCAGTGAACATCTGCTCCCTAACATGGCGGTGGTTCCGGCTCTGTCAGACACGACAAGTGATCTGCGTGTTCAGGCTTCTCTGTCACAGGCAAGATTTTCTAGAACACTCAAGTGTTTATCTAACTGTCCTGCCTGTCGGTCTGTTCCATTTGTCAGTCCGCCTGTTCGCCTGTCTGTTCCACTCGTCTGTCCGTCTCTCTGTCTGTCTGTCTTTCCCTTTGCCTTTCCGTTCTCCTCCCCCCCCCTCCCCCGACCATAAGTTTGCTAACCTGTACCCTTATCTGCCTGATAGCCGTCATGCGTCTTTGCCAATCGCCCTCCTTGTTCATCTGTCGGACTGTATGTGTGTTCAGTATTCAGTCTCCAAGACTGTTTGATCACTGATAACCTCCTCTGGCCACACATTTAATGTACCCATCTGATCAGATGTTTTAACCTAGCTACTTAACCTCACCCCTCTCATTTTGTTCCCGAACACTCCTCTGTTCCGGCTACTTTCTTCCTATCAAGCTGCCGTGTTCAAATCGGCGAAGACAAGATTGCTAGCAACATGATAAGATGATAAGCCGTGTAGACATGGATTTAGAACTACCTATTTTTATTTATTTCTATATCGAGCAATGCCATGTCTGATCACAGTAAACGTTGAATCAGTTCTGTTTTCTTCCACCCTTTTTTTTTCTCTCCACGTGCACACCCTTCAGTGCAGCTCATCGAACATATTTCTCCTTAATCCTCAGCATATTAAAACTGAATTAGCCTTTTCTTTTTTTAAAATACTTGTCATATCCGTAAATCCGTGGGCTTTGATTGTAGAGTTCACAGGATTAGACACCATGAAGATACTGGACAGCCTCACGAAGCTGATATCCGGGTATAAACGCCATGACACGCAATTGCAGTTTGCATTAGACAGATGCTCCAACAAAATATTCCATAACTGGGATATAGATCAAAGTCCAGATTTAATTCTAAAAGCAAAAATATGAACAGAGAGAGAGAGAGAGAGAGAGAGAGAGAGAGAGAGAGAGAGAGTGTGTGTGTGTGTAAAGGTTTCCTTACACCATGTCTATGGATTTCATCGGAAAGGAACCCCAGCACGAAAACTGTTGAGTCAGGTTCAGTCAAATTGGTCCTCTGGCATTTCTAGGGCTAAATGGTCCGAAATTTCTAGACCCCCTTGGCATTTCAAGGGTTAAATGGTCCGATATTTTTCACCCTATTCCATTTTGATTAGGTGGTATAGTAGGACAGAAATGGGTAATTTAATATTATCATAGCGCAAACATAAAACAGCCGTGACAGATTTAGTTTGATTATCTGATTTTGCTGTAGTGTTTCTTGAGACTGCGTTAATCTTTCTTTACAAATGATAAGTGAAGTGATTTGTATAGCAAGTGTATTATGTAATCTTTCCACAGGTTGTGAACGAAATTTGGAAAGAGGATGAAGTTTATGTTCTTTTGCTAGACTAAAGTCTGGTTTTAAGGGGAGTGCCATTATTTTCCCTGGCCCTTCTTTTATACATTTTTGTGTTTATGCACGGGTTGTTTAAGTTTGGATTATGACAGTAGATCTCTTTTTTTCTTGCTTGTTCCTTCCTAACTTTGAAAGTCAGTTACGCACAATGTGTGCTTGTCCTGCAGGATTTTGTGTGCGGGCTCAGCACCTTTACTGTTGTTGTAATTAGCAGCCAGCCGTAGGAGTGTGGCAAGGCACTGAGCTGCAGATATTCTTTGAGCTCTCTGTCTGTCCATCAACCTGTTTCTCTCATTCGTCATCCGCTACTCTTGCCATCTGTTTGTGCCCACTCACATGTCAGTCTGTGTGTCTATTTCAAGAAATTAATCGTCCTATTTGTTCGTCTGTCTGTATATGTCCGTCTGTCTGCTTGCCAGTCTGCCTTTCTGTCTGCTTATCTGTCTATCGTATAAGACCGATTAGACTGCCTTCTTGTGTGTTTGCCTCTCTGTCGGTCCATTGGGACCGCAGATGAATGTGTGTCATACTATGGTTGTTTTGCCATCTATCCCTCAGGTGGAGGTGATGGATTCCTTCAACCCCCTGAATTATGATTCCGGGCTGTTTGAAGTTCTAAAACACAGCAGTCTGCCCAAGTCAGCTGTGGACAGGGCCAGGGCCAACAAGCGAAAGGCAGAGTCCATGCACAGCAAGGTCAAGATTTAAGATGTTCAAAGATATGAAATCACTGCTATTTGCAATTTCAATATGCCCCATGCTAGCCATGTGTTTTTATGTGTTCTGAGAAATAAATAAATAAGGATGAGAGTGGAAGAGAGAGAGAGAGAGAGAGAGAGAGAGAGAGAGAGAGAGAGAGAGAGAGAGAGAGAGACTATATTGTTAGTTTTCATGTAGATGTTTAAGACCCCCTTTCCCCCCTTTCCATTCCATGTTACAGCCCCAACACATAATGGTCCGTAGGGGTTAATGGTGCGAAAGACTGACTATGTTTTAAACTTTTTTTTTTTTCAAACTTTGTTCTCCAAAGGACATTCATTCACAGATGATATATTAAGATACATTTACACTTACATGCGGGACAAAACTGTCACGAATAGCATAAGAACAAGGCAGACTCAAGAAACATTGCCTCAACTTGAACAGCATACCGCTGATAGCAGAAATGAATCTCTGTAACATTGATGATTAGTTCTTACATGCAACAAACGCCCACTACTTCGGAATGTTTCAATTGATTATTAAGTGGGTGCACAGAGTCTTCCCGAATTCTGAATATATTTAGACTGAATTTTAAGATTTCAACACTTAATGAAGAGAAATATTTAAAAAAAATAGTTTGAAGGAAAAGGCCTTTTCAGAAAGCAAATTTATTTTAAAGTCTCTAGCAATGGCGAGTGTAACAACACATTACTGGTCTTTTCGGATATTTGAGGGCATTTTTTCGCGACATTTTCTACAACCTGTTCTAGAGGGAGTCATTTCATAAATTGTTTGAACGATCTGACATGGAACTTTCATCTTGATTTGCAGGGAGCCAACAGCTGGGAGTCCTCTTGTTCTGCTCTACCGGCCAAAGTATCATCACCCGTGTCCGGCAGCCGTCTTTCTGCCAACCACTGGTCTCACCCACTAGCAGACGTAATGAAACCCCTCTGCAGCAGCACATTGATGCGTCAGAAAAAATACGTCTGATCAGTGGGTAAGTACTGCCAAGTTTGAGACTTTTGCATGATGTCAGTATTCAGCATCTCTTCGAGGTCTTTTCGCCGTTCGTGTTAGCACAGGAGAAAGTCTCATTGATTTGCAATCCTACCAATCCTACAATTTCAAGAATGGTCGTTGAAAGTGCAAAACGTTCAACAACGCTCTTTCGTTTCTTTCACAAATCATTTTTGCATGACGCATAGTGTCAGAAACGAACTCTTTCATGAATTAGTTGGGAAAATGTAACTTTCGCCATGCAGATGGTCTCTTTAATTTCTCAAAAACAGAAAATTCAGTTCACATTAACTTAAATAATACATTTCAAGAAAAATAAATAATAATAATTTTTTTTCTGGTGAAAAGAGCCATTTTTACTCAGGTATCTGAGTGTGTGTTTTGCAAAGAAGCAACTGCAATCCAGCCCCATTATTGTTGTCTATGCCGGAAGAAAAATAAAGGTTTGTAAGATATTAATTTACCAGTACGTGTACCTCTATGAAGGTTTTACAAAGTGGCAGTTTCATTTCTTGTCACCAAGTCTGAGATCCCACCTCCCATCCCCTATCTCCATCCTCACTACCTCAAGTTATTTGTAGAAATAGACCCAGGAATGTTTCTATTTGTTGTCATAACTTTGTCAATTATCAAAACTTCAGTTTTTTCTCTCTTTCTGTCTTTCATTGTTTTTTGGCCAGTACTCTTTCTCTGCCCCCTCCCTTCTCCCCACCCTCTCTTTCTTCCTCTGTCTCTCTCTCTCTAACTCTCACTCTCTCTTTCACTTTCCTTTTAATTCGCTTTTCATCATCTTATTTCATTGTGTTTGTATGTGTGTCTGTGTGTGTGTGTGTGTAGTCGTTTCTCAATTTCGGAAATTCTGACCTAAAAAGCTTTAAATTTAGCTTCCTTTCTTACAGAGCTAAAATGAACCCTGAACAGCGCAGTTTCACGGGTAAAGGAGAGCCTTCACTCGCCAAAATATATGAAAATCAAGAAAAAAACGTGAGAGAAATTGAGACTTTGAAATCTTCCATTTCTGTTCTGGAAGAGCGTCTTCAATCCATTAGACCAGAGTCGAGAAGTCCTACTTTGCCCTCAATTGGCCCCATTTCTGAGGAAAAAAGACCCAAACAGCATTCTGCATCAAGTGTAATTTCACAGACATGGTACACTTTACAAGAGATGTCAATTTCGGATGATATCAGCTCAACTACGGATCCACAAAAAAGGCGACAACGAAATCGGCTTCATCGTCTTGGCGAACATGGGCAGAGGTTACAAATTCTTTCCCCGACCTTCCCATATTTCAAGGAAAGAGAGGCAACACCAGAGCCAGAGCAATCTGGACCCATCCGTGAACCACAGACATCAGTAAATCAGGCAGCACACAGTGAACATGATTGTTTTACCCGTGAAGAATTCAGATCTGTTTTGAAGGAGTTTGAAAGTTCCATTAGTAAGGTCATAGAGGCAGATTTTCAAGAAGTTAAAAACGAGCTGTCTACCCTGGAGAAAAGACTCAGTGATGAACTCGTAAGAGTTCGAGATAATTTGGAGGAAATCGTGGAGGACAAAATAGCCCAACTGAGAGACGAATGCATGACAGAAAAAGAGTCCGTCATAAGAGATCTGTCAGAAAGAATTGCATCAGAGCAGGAAGCAAGTCTGAGAAGTGCATTTGACTACCTCACCTGGGACATCAAAGATATAGCTGACAATCTTCACAGGGGAACAATTGCTACAATTGAAAAAAAGATGCAAGAACTCTCAACCACATTAAACAAGAATATGCGGGAGCAATACCGAGATAACTACCACGCCAGGAGGTTGAAAGGCTTACAAAAACCGTAACCAGGAACAATTCTTTTCTTTCCTTTTTTTTTTTTCGAGAAAGAGTGTCAGTTTATCCGAGAACTGATAGCAACTTTGTCATCAAGGCAGAATTATTTATTTGATTGTTATGTCCAGGAATTCGAAACTCAAATTAAGTCTGACACTGAAGTGGCCAGTTATCCGTGGTACATAGACCAATGTTAATCCTCTATTCAGGTCAATATGGATTTTCTATCAAATGGAAACATGGATATGTGGCTGATATGCGGGCGTCACCCACGAGAAGTGGGCTTGGAGCCTCACTCCAGTATTCACCTCAAAATGACAACCACTATCACGGATATTTCTAAGACAATTGCAGATTACCGCATAGGAAAGACAACCACCACCTGGGAAGAGAAAACCATACTGGGCAATTGGGGTTTTGGCTGGTCCATTGGTACTGTTAGCTGCCAACATCGGCTAGAAGTGGGCTTTGGAAGAAGAGAAAATTGTTATGACAGAAATGCCATCCTCATCAGATTTGATGTCAAGGTAGTGTGACAGATGTCAACTGACTCCTTGTCACTGCATGATACCTGCTGACAGCAGTGGTTGATTTGATTTCTTGTTTTGTACGTGACGATGGGGTGTACGTGGGAAGCAAAGAAGATGTGGGAACAAAAGGGAGAGCGAGGAAGGGAGAAAGAGAGAAAGAGAGACAAAGAGAGAGAGGGGAGCATACTGATAGCTCTATATCATCCCTATTAATATATGAACAATTTTGTGTGAATGGAACGACTATTTTTCATGCTTATTTTGATCTCATCCACAGGTGCATGATATGAGTGACGATTTTATGTATTTCGTTTTCAATTGGGTTTTCTTTCATCCTTTGTCAAGAGCCTTTTCCCCATGAAAAAGTCATATTTATTCATTTTCTTGTTTTTTGAATGGTTTATATGAAGCCCGCATATTAAAGTGCGAATTCTAAAGCAGCTGGGGCAGCACTAAAAAATGCATTGAGACCAACCATAAGCTGACACTATAACTTGCGTTAGAAGTATGTATTATTATTTCTGTCCCAGACTTCATTTCTAATATACATTAACAGAGAGTATTATTTAGCACTTCTACAGTACAGGCTCTAAGCGCTTTACAATCTATTATTACCCCGACCGATCTAAAGAAGACACTCATAAACGTTCTCAGCTTCCTGGAAAATATATAAGGCGGCTGCCTGTTAGGCGCTCAAATCCTTATCAGTCTAACAATATCAATCACTGTCTATTGTCGGAACCTATGTAATCCAGGGTGGAGTCAGAAAATGTGTGTAAATTGTGTTTCCCAAAGACAAAATGTCGAGACCTGTCAGGATTCGAACCTGGAACGTTAAATCCCGAGTCCCAACCGCTCCGTGATCGGTGTATTTCTCCATCAACACCTTTTGTCTCTTATTATGATATAGACATATGTGCGATAAAAATATAAGGGCACACGTTTGTGTATCGACCTATATGGAAATCACACTGATAACTGCGGTGGCTATGTTTTCAATTTTTTATCTAATGAAAAGATGTGGAATGATATTGTTTAACATTATAATTTTAGGTGCATTTTGTGTTTGTATTGATATCAAGTGTTCTTTTTATTTTATTTTGTTTTATTTTATTTAGATTTTTTAAATATTTTATTTCAGTTGTGGGGCTTATAAAGCTTCAGTATTACATGTATTCAGAACTATGTAGTTTGGCTGGTAAAATGAATAGAAGGTCAAATGTATCATGCATGAATGATTGATGCCAATGGGAAGAGACGTGTCTTTATTTTAATTTCCTGAAATGTAGTTAATTGTTTGATTTTGTCTCTTCTATGCTGAGAGGAAAGTTGACTCTTGTGACGGAAGGTCAGAAAAATTTGATTTACTCAACAAAGTTCTTATCGATGTTCAACTCATTTAACCTGGTGTTGTTTAATCATACAACTATTTTCATACATTCTGAATGGCTTGTATATAGAATGTAAGCCTGAACTAGCCAGGTACTACCAGATGTGCTCTATAGTCTCTACCAACAGGTAATCCTGGACTAGGGAATCCGGCCCAGCCAGACCAGCAGGGAGGCTGACATCGATAACAGAGGACGCCAAGCTGCCAGGCAGAGACCACAGCGGGTGTCTCAGACTCCAAGCGTAAAGCATTGTCAGAACCAACTAATCTCCAACATCTCCAATGTTCCTTTTCCAGATACAACAAGTACTAAGCAATCAGTGTACCGTCTGAAGAAGGTAACAATAAGAAGAAAACAACCATTCTTTATGAATTTTTTTTTCCTTTTAAGAAATGGGCCCAGAAGAGATTTTTTTTCTTCTTTAATGTGCTTGTTCAACACCCTTGTGTTTGTCAAAGGGAGGTGATAGGGAGGTAATAGCTCTGGTCACAACGATCTCCCATTGAAGATCATTTGTTTCACATTTTGTGAAAACAAAACTATAAAGTTTAAAATCTTCCCCTCAATTTAAATATCTGCACGGATCATCATTATGTTGTATTATAATAGACAAAGGAATAAGTTTCCTAACATAGTTCCATCAGTAATAACTTACATTCATATAATATTATTCCTATGAAATTCTGAATAAATGTTATATTAAAGGTGGCTTCGTGTATTTGTCGTATTTCACCCATTGTTGTCTTATATCCTATCCTAAACATGAGCAGTTAGTTTGGGGGTGGTACGTATTTTCTCTTATCATTTGTAGACAGGCTATGTCTCAGAAGTGGGCTTATATGTAACATATATAAGTTTTTTTATTTAGTCATTTGTTAAACATATGTTGTAAACAGGCTATGTCTACAAAATCATTTTTAGGCACATGTTGTAGACAGGCTATGTCTAGATAATCATTTGTTAGACACATGTTGTAGACAGGCTATGTTTTCATAATCACTTGTTTGGCACATGTTATAGACAGGTTGTCTCTCAGACGTGGGCTTATATGTAACATATTTTATGTTATGGTTATGGTTTTTATAAGCTTTTCAACCTCCTGTAGTGGTGGTTATCTCAGCTGTCCACAACCGTGGTCAAAAAATAACATCGCACTAATGTGTTATGTGATCGAGATAGTTCAAGTATTCTCGATATTTTATGTTATACAAGTGGGCGGATCTTTATAGCATAATGATACGAGCACTGTAAACCCGTTTGTCTCTGAAAGCGCTGCGTGTACCAGTCGTCCTGCCTTACCACAAAATACACTGTATATATGTAGGATGTTGAATAATTCTCCTGTGAGTATCATAATTTGTATAAGATGGCGGGTCTACATAGAATGGTTATTGTGCTGTTAATTTCTTCTCCCCCCCCCCCTGAAATAATAATGGTATGTGACAATTGATGCGTGACTATGAAAATGCTTGTTTGTAGGATATTAGGTTCACAAGTAAGTGGTACATGGGGTTTGTGTGGAGTATGACAATGTGCTGCCGTCCTTTGTCTCTCTGCCAGCCTGGGGTGAGAGAGAGAGAGAGAGGGGGGGGGGGGATAGCATCAAGCATGCAGCCACCTGTCACCATCTGGGAAGTTGTGTCTGGTGTCAGTCACAGGGAGGGACCAGCGACTACAGCAACAGGGCAACAACTACATGTACAAACACACGTTATGTGGGGGGGGGGGGGGTCTGAGCCCCTACCATCCACACCTGTCTTTTGCGTACGGCCGTCAGTCTATGTCGGGGGTCTTCAACTTGGGGGATTCTCCCTATCTCCCAATGTTTAGAAACACCAGATCATTACAATAAACCTTTTTTTTTTCACCCAGCTAAGCTACTTCCCTTTGTCAAGTACGAGAGGTATAAGACAAGCACTGTAACTGTAAAGAAGAAAAGATCGCTTTCCCACCTCAGTCGTTGAGGAGGAGGGGGGGGCGAGAAGTGGGGCAAATAAATGAATAGAAAATAAAATACTGTAAAAATTAAATTAAAAATGTTAGGAAGAACAATAATATATGCATCCCATTAACATGGTGATTTTCTTTCTTTCTTTTTTAAGACTTTTCTGTTACTTTATGTTTCAAATAAGAGAAAAATAGTGTTGCTGTTTCTCCTACAATGCCATGTATCCATAAAAGGGAGTAGGCTGAGAGTCAAAATGGCACATCGCGCAGCCTTTATGGTTTTTATAAGCTGTTCAACCTCCTATAGTGGTGGTTATCTCAGCTGTCCACAACCGTGGTAAAAAAAAATAACATAACACTATTGAGACTACAAGCACTACTTCATGTAGTAGCCTGGTGTAGCCTTTCGCCAGCAGACTGCAATTATATAAGTCATGCTCACCCAACACATTTTCCTGGTAATTTTGGTGTCCGGTGTCACTTCATTTCTTTCTAGATATTGAGTTGTTCATTCTCAGTTTGTACTTTCCTGTTACTATAATTATTGAGTTGTCCATTCTCAGTTTGTACTTTCCTGTTACTATAATTATTGAGTTGTCCATTCTCAGTTTGTACTTTCCTGTACTATAATTATTGAGTTGTCCATTCTCAGTTTGTACTTTCCTGTTACTATAATTATTGAATTGTCCATTCGCAGTTTGTACATTCCTGTTATATAATTATGAAAAGCATTCTAATGAACGGTAAAAATGTTTATTAATTTCTTGTTCCTGTTAGTGTCCCTCAAACAAAAAAAGCCAATGCTGCCCACTCCCCTCCCCCGGCCGTCCTCCTTACATTGTTCAGTTTATTTCCCACTGTTGCCGGGTTTATCTCCCGCCCTTTCCCTCCCCACCCCACTCCCTAACCAGGATGGAAATCACTGCAGTTGACTCGAGTCATACCAGGCCTATCGCCGTGTCTTTGTCCTGGCTACGCGCGGCTCTCCCAGCACGCCTCTGCACTGTTCAGCACAGCAAGTCACCGAGACGACTGTTTGCCGTTGCCTGGCAAAGGACTTACGCGACGCACTTCTTGTTCGAAAGAGGAGAGCGGGCCATTCGCTAGGGTAGAAATCGCCGAGTGGAAGGTCTTGAAATTTTTTTTTTCTTGGTCAATTATTTATCATCATAATCTTTGTTCTCTTTATCAATAACTTTGGGAGGGGGGGGGGGAGCGAAAACAGCCAATAATACTGTTAGTGTTAGGTTGGGACCTTCCTTGAATAAGATTGGAACGTTATTTTTTTAGTATTTACTTATATTTAGCGCTACATAGCAATCTATCAGGGCTACTTGGCATCAAATACCGTGTTATTTAGTATTATAGTTATTGAAAGACCCACAGATTGTCAGCTTTAACATTCTCTCAAAACAGAACAGAACAGGAAAAGAGAAAAAAAAATGTATCAAAACGACCACTAAAAATGTCGGTTTCCTTTAGAAATGGCATCATACTGTCTTTTCCAAAATTTAAACCAATAGCTCTTAATGTCACTTGCCACCCTCTTGAACTGAGGAAGAACATACATTTCAAATTTGACATCTATTAGTATTATGCAGTGCCATGCAGTGAACAAACGTTCGTTTTCGGGAGGACGTCATTATAAATGTCTTTGTGCAGTTCAGTTTTCTTAAATTGAATGAATGTCAGAAATTTATGTCAGATTCAAAAATATATATGTATTATTTGCTGGCTAGAGTTGTAACTTGCGCCCTCTTCAAACAAAGGCCAGGGCATTAGAAAGGACATGAAAAAAGTGGGGTTGGGTGGGGTGGGGGAGGGGGAAGGAGAGGCAGGAAAGGCAGAATGGAAGGAGAATCAAGCTTTTGTTTGCATGAGTTTTATGCCAGATCAATGCTTTCTTGTTTGCGCCAGCACAATAGTGCAGTTAAAATTCAATCTCTCTGGCGGAGGTAGTTGAGGTAGGAACGGAAAAAAATAACATTTTGAGATCAATATTTTGACACAGAGGTGACGTTTATAAGAGGGAAACGCTTCTCATTCGTCGTGGAACTTGTCATCATTAGAGAGCTTGTTATCTGTAAGGGAGATGTTTGTTAACTAAGACGGGGAGGTGGTTATGGTTTTTATAAGCTTTTCAACCTCCTGTAATGGTGGTTATCTCAGCTGTCCACAACCGTGGTAAAAAAA